>JADRCD010074263.1:4970-21903 GCA_019843815.1 Montemys delectorum | reverse complement strand
CTCTCTTTCCGCACTACTGCCCCCCTCTCTCCCTCTCAATTAAACCTCTTACACGTGGAACTGTTTGGGCCTAGTATGTGGTATGTTCTAACCCGACCCGCTGTTCTAACACATCACCATGTTTTCCCCTTTTAATAGCTCTCTCTGTATATTTTAAAATATTTTGACCTTAGCTTACTGGTTTTAAGTACTCATTAAGTATATATATTTATTCTCCTTACACTTGCCAATTTTTGAACTTTTTCATGATTGAGATATCATTTGTTTTTCTTTTGTTTTCTAATTCCTTGCTCTTCTCCCTGAATAACATTTTTCTCACTCAGCTTCTTTCGCCTTTCTTGTGTTTAATCTTGTTTTTCTATTTCTCCCTTTTCCCTGCCATCTTCTTTTATGTCATTCATTTTCTATTTCCACACTCACTCTAAAAATTACCTTCGTCCCCTATCCTGTAGCAACGTTGCCAGTTTCACTTCTGTGTTCCCTGTTTTTAAGTGCTGTTTCTGTATCTCGAATGGCTTCTTAGCTGTTGCTATTACAGAAACTTGCTCTCTCTCTGCAGAGAGTGCTGGAGATTAAGCCTTAAAGAAGATTTCCAAATAAAACAGGAAGAGAGATCCAGACAAGCAGAAACGGATGTCATAAGACAGAGACCAAAAATACAAAGTGTGGCAAACTAGCTTCTCCAAAATACTAGATAATGATTTCAGAAGATTACTAGTAAAGACTGATCAATGTCTCCTAAGACGATGCAAATAAATGGTTTCATTCAACCCAAAACCTAAAGAGAAAAAGTCAGCAATACAGAGTAGTGAAATGGATGAATCGAGGTGAGAATCAGTAGTTTTCATCTGAAGAAACTGTCAATAAAGACTCTGATATTGTGATAATGTTAATTAAAAAAACCCTCAATGAGTTTAAAAAAAAAAAAAGGTGCCATGGAGCAGAAGACGATAAGATACTATATTCAGGCATCACCACGGAGATAAGCATCCCCACAGTGACAGAACTGCCACACAATCAAGAGTCCCAACCTTAGGACCCACACGATACAAGTTAAGAGAAATGTTAAAGGTTTGAGAGAACCTGAAGTTATAACAAAACATTCCCAAATCTAGAGAAAGCTATCCAGGCACAAGAGGCATTGGGACCCTAAAGACACATGACTAGAGAAGAATCTCTTTATAACAAACATATTATAATCAAAATGTCAAAAAATACAAAGCAAAATAGAATTACAAGATGATATAAAAATTGGAAATATATGTTGAGGTACGAAATACTGATAACTGTCTATAAAAGGTCACATAGGCCCAGATACAGTAGTAGTAGGTGATTTCAACACCCCATTTTGATAATTAAAACCCTTTGATAACAAAGAAACCTCTGAGTTAAATTATACTGCAGGGGCTGTGGAGATAGATGGTTCAGTGGTGAAGAACACTTGTTGCTCTGACGGAGGGCTTAGATTCAGTTCTTAGCATCAGCATGGTGGTTCATAATCATCTGTAATTCCAGCTCCAGGGAATCTGACCCCATTTACTGACTTCTAAGAACATCAGACATGCACATGGTATGTATCAATATATGCTGGCAAACCATTCATATATATAAATCTAAAAACTCAAGCTACACCATAGATCAATTAAGCTTATCAGATGTACACAGACTATCTGTCTAACAGGTACAGAATATACATTCTTCTCAGCACCCCATAAGCTTCTGGAAAAGAGCTCACATTCTGGGCTACGAATCAAGTCTTAAAAAATACAAGAGAGGGCTGGAGAGAAGGTTCAGTGGTTAACAGCACTGACGGTTCTTCCAGAGGTCCTGAGTTCAATTCCCAACAACCACATGGTATCTCATAATAATCTATAATAGGATCTGATCCCCTCTTCTGGTGTGTCTGAAGAACTACAGCATATTCACATACATAAAATAAAATCTCAATGAAAAAAAAAAGAGCATCTAAATAGCTTTTTGTATCTTATCAAATTAATGCAATAAAACAAGAAGTCAACAAGAAGAATATTGAAACCACACAAATACTTGGAGACGTAATAATATAATTTTGAAGAAATTAGGGAAGAAACTGAAAATTTCCCAGAATCAAATAATATAAGAATTCAATTTACCAAAACCCTTGACACACAGCTAAAGCAGTTCTAAGAGGAAAGGTAGTAGCTATAAGCACCTATATTGAGAAATTAGATATCAACTAGAGAGATGGCTCAGTGGTTAAGAGCACTGACTGTTCTTCCAAAGGACCTGAGTTCAATTGCCAGCAACCACATGGTGGCTCACAACCATCTGTAGTGGGCATCTGATGCCCTCTTCTGGGGTGTCTGAAAACAGCAGTAGTATACCCACATACATGAAATAAATAAGTAAATCTTTAAGAGAGATAGAAAGAGAGAGAGGAATTAGATACCAAATAAATTATTTGGCAATGCACCTCAAGGTCCTAGGAGAACAAGAACTGTCCAAACTCAAGTGCAGTAAGAGGTGGGAAATAATAAAGATCAGGGCAGAAATTAACAAAGTTGTAACTAAATAATAACATAGACTAAATTTAAAACATGGGTAAATTCCTAGGCACATATAACGTTCCCTCCCTCCCAAAAAATCAAGAAGAAACAAGTCTGTTATCATCAAAGACTGAACCAACAATAAAAAGCCTCTCAACAAAAAAAAGCCCCAGGACTAGATAGGCTCACTGTAAAACTCTACCAAACCGTTCAAGAAGAGCTAACACTAATACTTTCAAACAGAAGAAAAGAAACAATGACAAAGTCTGTACAAAGCCAGCATTACCATGACACCAAAACCCCATAAAGACACAACAAAAAAAGAACACTATAGTCAAAGTTCCCTGATGGGCATAGACACAAAAAACTTCTTATTGTCAGAATTCAAGGACACATTAAGACTAGATCATGACCATGTTGACTTCACTTCAAGGACAAAGGTTGGTTCAACACCCACAATCTATAGGTGTAGTACAGTATGCAAACAGTGTAGAACAGAAATCACATATCACTCATGCAGAAAAGTATCAGGAGTATCTTGTTAATTCGATGACTCATAGCGGACTCTGGTTGATTTATGCTAACCTAATGACCCAGAGCAGATGCTAGACTGGGCTCTGGACCTCACTAACAGTGTGACCTCCTGAGAGGGGAGGGGAGAAGACTGAGCTCAGTGACAGGGTTGGTAATTCAATGGTCATGTCTCTAGGGTATAAAACTCCAACCACTTAGACACCAATGCTGTGAAGACTACCTGAATGAAGCCGGCAGTGGTGGCGCACGCCTTTAATCCCGGCACTTGGGAGGTAGAGGCAGGCAAATTTCTGAGTTTGAGCCAGCCTGTTCCACAGAGTGAGTTCCATTATGTGCTCCATTATGGAATGTGTCAAGAGGATGTCAAGCTCTGATCCACAGGATACGATACCAGAAGCTTAGAGTTTCCAACCCTTTCAGCCCTTGCTTTGTGAGCCTCCTCTGGCTGGTTCCAATCTATATCTACTTTGCTTTGTATCCATTTGGCTTTAATACTTCAAGTTTGAAGTATAATGATATTCCGAGTTTTGTGACTCATTCTGGACATGTGTCCCAGGAATCATGGGACATCAAAACTGGAAACTGTTGTCTAAAATAAGGGGAAATCTCATGGAAGGCAGGTGATGTGTGGTCTGGTGTGAAGCAATCAGTGTCTGAAGTCCTCGCGAATCTCTATTATTTTTAAAGGAGCGAATTTAGGTATAGGGAGAGTGTTAGCATCGGGACATCCAAAGCCTGTGGCGATGCATGGGCAGGTCCACAGACCTGTTGCCAGGGCAACAGCCACCATATTCCAAGAATCCATTGGGCTCACTTCCCACCTTTACCTGGGCCATACGTCACAACTCATATATATACGGGGAACATTCCTCCATCTTTCTCTCTCTCCCCCTCCTCTCTTTCCGTGCCACTTCCCCCTCTCACCCTCTCAATTAAACCTCTTACACATGTAACTGTTTGGGCCTAGTGTGGTATGTTCTGACGCTGCCTGCCGTTCCAACACATCAGAGAGGTCAAGTTACTCACTTGAGATAGGCAGTTCCTAAATAGTCAGAATTTAAGTTTATCTGGCTCCAACCCAATATCTGGAGTAATCCTGTGCCTTAATTACTGGATCAATCAAGACTTATTAGTAATATGAATTTCTAATGTTGATTATAATGTACACATATGCACACATTATACAGAAAACAGGCAAGTAATAATACCAGTTTTTAATCTCAAAGATGGATCACTCATAACATATTGGGACTCTATTTTTACTAAATACTAAAAGTTTTCCACACGGTACTTACAATTACTCCCTACCACATACTTCCTGTATAAGTATATAAGAAATTAGTCCAAGCTAGAAATTGATGAGTGGTCACTGAAAACAAAGGAACACTGGTAACTACAACTAGAGAGCATAGCGATTTAATACAGCTGAATAGTGTTAACTTACTTCTTCAGCAGACATGTGGAATCGTAAAGTATTTGGCAAGACACTCCCATATTCCCACCTGAGCGCTCTAATCCGAAGCAACCGGTCATACCTAGGACATGAAAAGATTAGATGGTATAAGAATAAAAGAGTCAAAAGTCATCCTGATGAAAAGACTCAAGACTCACAAAACCCTAAAGGGAGCGCATGGTCTTTGGCTACCGACAGAAAGACAGTAACAGAAAACATCTTTGGGACAATGGAAAAAAATGTACATAAGAACTGTTTAGATTGTTGGGTATGGTGGTGAGTGCATTTAATCCCAGAATTTTGGAAGTAGAGGTGGGAGGATCTCTATGAGTTCAAGGCCAGCCAGGAGTATATGAGACCCTGTTTCAACCTGACAAATATCACAAGGCATTGTTTATTTCTCCAAATGTGACAATACGTGCAGTAGTTACAAAGGTCATGAGGCCCCTGCAGCTGAGAGAAGCAAAGTATTATGAGTTCAGTGGTCAGTTGTCATAATACTCCAAACTAGTACAGCATAAAAACAAAACACAGGGGCTGGAGAGATGGCTCAGAGGTAAAGAGCACTGCCTGCTCTTCCAGAGGTCCTGAGTTCAATTCCCAGCAACCACATAGTGGCTCACAACCATCTGTAATGAGATCTGGGGCCCTCTTCTGGTATGCAGGCATACATGCAGGTAGAACACTAAAATAAATAATAAATAAATAAATCTTGAAAGAAAAAACACACACAATGAAATAAATGTGACAAAACACTAAGATCAAAGAACTAAGTTCTACAGGGCAAGTTATATTATTCTCACGCTTTTCATGAATATATTACTGTTTCATAAATTAAAAAAATATTTTTTCATTTAAAGCCAAGGGTGCCTGCACATGACATTAATCTCAGCACTCAGGAGGCAAAAGCAGAAAGATCTCTGTAAGTTCAAGGTAAGCCTGTCTACATAGTAAGTTCAAAGTCAGCCATAGTTACATGGGTAAAACCCTGTCTCAAAAACAAAAACAAACAAACCAAACAAATAACATAAAAAGGAACAATAGAAGCTTTTTTTCTTCCTTGCTACCCAGAGAAACCAAATTACACTGAAAACCCTCTTAGGTTCCCTGACACCCCAAGCAAAACCCAAGACACTCACAGGTATGCTACAGTGCAGCGTCTATTTCTTAACAAAGAACAATGCCGGAATTTGATGGTTGGTATCAAATCACCTCGTCCAGCTGACTTTGCTTCATTCCTGATAAAAATATGTAAGGAACAAGAAACAGATATGCATATTCCAGTGTAGGTAAAAACTGCAAAAGCAGCTCTCTTACTCCTGCTTCTCCACCTTGCCTCTTACCCCCTTGCTACCCCCCTCCCCATTCCCTTCCCTCCTCTCTCCACGTGGTCATGGCCATCCCCTACTTCTCTACTCTAGCCTTCTCTCTGCCTTTCTCTGCCTCTGCTATCCTCTTAACTCCCCTCCCCATGCCCTAAATAAACTCTAGTCTATAAAAAAAAAAATTGCAAAAGCAAGAATGACTGACTGATAGGTTTGTTTTATCTATTTACAATTAGTAGCAGTTAACCAGGGCAGGGTAGCTACCTCCCTGCCAGAGATTTCATTAGTATATTAAAAGACAAAAAAAAACAGAACTGGGTGTGGTGGGACACACCTTTAATGCCAGCATTGAGGAGGCAGAGACAGAAAAATCTGTGGGTTCAGGGCCATCTCAGACTACATAAAGTAGTGAGACCTCTTATTTGTCACTGAATATCTAGGTTTTTTTGTTTTTGTGGTGCTGGAAATTAAACCCAGGGCCCCAAAGATGACAGGCAAACGCCCTAGCAGTAAACTGCTCCACTAACCACATAAAGCCATCCTACACACTTCTGCCACTGCTCCACTAACCACATAGAGCCATCCTACACACTTCTGCCACTGCTCCACTAACCGCATAGAGCCATTCTACACACTTCTGCCACTCTACAGTGGTCAGGTTAACTTCCCACATTCCTTACAACTGTTTGCAATGTAAGGATATAACTCCTGCATTATAAGGAACCAATGCAATACATATGGACTAACAAGACATAGTGGCACCATGTCTACAATCCCAGCACTTGGGAAACAAGGCAGGGCAGAAAACTTTAGCTAAGCCTGAACTACAAAATGAGATCTTTTCTCTCAAAAGATTAGCTAAATTTAATAGCAGAGTAATTTAGAAAACACATGTAAAACTTTTTACATTTACACATGATTAGTGGATAGATTCATGATTAATGATGGATTCATTTCTGTTCATAAGTTGTTCTTAAATTTTTTTTACTTGCATTTATTTATTTGCCCATGCAGTTCATATAGAGAACAGATAAGAGGGCAACTTTCACTCTCCTTTCACCACGTGGGTCCTGGAAATTAAACTCAAATCATCAAGCTTAGTACCTCTACCCACTGTGTCCATCCCACCAGCCCTATTTTATTTATTTTTAAAAATCCTTTTATTTGAACTGAGTGGTTGGTGGTTCACACCAGTAATCCTAGCACCTGGGAGTCAGATGTAGCCTAGGAGAGAGTTCCAGGACAGCCAGAGCTACATAGAGAAACCCTGTTTCAAAATAAATAAATATATGAATAAATAAAATAATAATAAATAATCTTAATATTTTGTCTTACATGTTTGGGTTTTTGTACTACATGCGTGGAGGGAGTTCCCACAGAGGTCAGAAGAGGGTGTCAGATCCCCAGTAACTGGAGTTAGAGACCATTGTGAACTGCCATGTGGGTGTTGGAAATCAAACCCCAGTGCTCTCTAGAGCAGCTGGTACTCTTAACCACTGCCATCTATCTCCCTAGCCTCCTCACAAATAATTTTAACCAGAAATAATGGTCACCTCCCCAGAGTGAATTTAACAAAGTAAGAACAAATTTCAGGATCATTCATTTGCACAGAGCACAGATAAAAATACAGAAAATTCAGTCCCTTACTGGACCAAGACCCAATAGGGTAACTCCAAAATATATTTTTATTCTGTTTATTATAGTCTCCAGGTCACTTTTTTTAATGACCTGACTTATCACTGTGTCCCCTCCTCTTTGTTTGTTAAATACAAACAGCAGCCAGGATGACCTCAAAACAAAGACTACCCAACCCATCCTAAAATGTCTCACCTGATATACCCCCCTTCTCCTGCTAAGTTCCAGCCACACTGGTCCCTAAGAGCAATCAGTCTCTTGAGTACTTGTCTCTTCATGATCCTTGGCATTTGCTAGGGCCACTGTCTGGATGTTCTCTGCTTTACTGTGACTGTTTTTGTGAGTGAAATCTAACTCTTTTTTTTTTTTTTTTTTTTTTTTTGACAGGGTTTCTCTGTGTAGCCCTGGCTGTCCTGGACCTCACTCTGTAGACCAGGCTGGCCTCGAACTCAGAAATCTGCCTGCCTCTGCCTCCCAAGTGCTGGGATTAAAGGCATGTGCCACCACCGCCCGGTGAAATCTAACTCTTAAAGCCTCAGCTAAAATGTCTTTTCCTTAAGGAAATCTCTCAATTCCTCAATTTGTTATGCTCTGTATTGTCTCCTAGCACTATTCTCTCCTGTGGCTTTCCTTTAGAGCACATCTCCCATCATGACATGTTTGAACTTAGTATCTGTCTCCTAAACAGTAAGGGTCATGAACAGAAATCTAAACTGTTATCTACCAAGGAAATACCAGAAACATTTATCAGCACAGCTTTATTTGGTGCATGTCTGTTGAATGGATTAATGAACAACTTTGTAGAATTCAGTTCAAGACTTGACATCTGACTCACAGCCTTGCTGTTTAGTTCCTCATTCTATTGGCAAAGATTTTTCTGTTACCTGCATGGATTCCTATTGTTTTGTATGCCCCATATTATTTGTTTCTATATCCAAGTAACTCATAAACCTCTCCAGTTAAGACTCTGACTGACACTGGGCATTGATCCCAGCACTTGGAAGGCAGAGGCAAGTAGATCTCTGATTCTGAGGATACCCTGCATTACAGAGCAAATTCTAGGACAGTCAAGACTATATAGCAAGAAACCCTGACTCAGAGTGGGGGGCAGGGACAGTGACACTCTACTACCTCACTTTGACCTAGCTCACAGCACCCATTTTCATCTTACCATGTGATGGCAGCCTTTGAAGTCTGTTCACACAGTCCAGATTCTCCATTGTGTGAGCTGCCATGCCCAGTTTTAAACTGTCCATCTATAGCCCCTTTTTGACTTGCTAAATGTGACACCAGTTCTCAATGAACTCTACTCATGTCAGAAATCACTGCTGTTCCTGCTCAGCGGACCCCCTATCTTTCAAACACACTAAGACATCTGTTAATGAAAACAAAGAGTAGGAACTAAGTATTTAATTGCATTATGGTCTTTATCTGCTCCTGTCTCACCTTTTTAAGTCTACTTTCGTTCTTTTAACTTAGAAGTTACACATCATAATACATCATGAAGATGTATTAAGTCCAACCACAGAGTAGCAGAAAACCCTTTAAGTTCTAGTCCTGTGCTCACTTATACAAGCGGAGTAAGACAGATTCACAGAATTAAAAAAAAAACAAAAAACAAATAAACAAACAACAACAACAACAACAAAAAATCCCCAGAGAGATTCTGATACAAGGGTCATTTCTTATTTTTAAAACATCAGTATTATCACAACTTACACATCAGACTGGTTTTGTTCATACAAAGCTTTCATCTCTTCCAGAACTTGTCTGAGTCCGTCCTCCTGAAACGTATAAACTGATATTAATATACATCCATTGATTCCCTTATTAATTTCAATCTGTATTGTCTTTCATTTGCATACCTTACCAAAAAAAAAAACAGGATTCACAATATTTTCATAGCTATAGATATTGGCAAGGAACATAAAGCGATGCAGCCCTGTAGAAATCAGTTGCACAGCTATTCAGACTGTGAAAAGGAATGGACGAAGTAGTTCCTGAGCTCAGGGTGCCAAGCAGGAAGATCAAGAGCTCAAGGTCTTCAGGCACTACACAGATATACCCTGTCTTAAACAACACTTTCCTAGCTTGCATAAGACCTTGAGCTCTATGCCTGGCACCAGAGAAAAAGTTAAACAGAACTACCATATGACCCAACAACTCCACTTCTAGGTCATTATACCCAAACCCATGTTTTCTTTCTTTCTTTTTGCTTTGTTATTCCTTCTACTATTACTGAGCTAAATCTCTAACCCACACAAAAACTTAAAATTTTGTTGTTTGCTTTTTTTTTTTATCCTTACGGTTTCATAATTGGTTTTCTTGAGAACAAGGTCTTACTAGTACTATGTGACCCAGGCTGACCTCAAACTCACATTAAATTTCCTGCCTCAGCACCCCAAGTCCTGGAATTACAGGCATACACTAGCTGGGGTTTACACAAATGCTCTTGGCAAAATTATTCAAAATAGTCAAAAAGCAAAAATAATTCAAATGATCAACAACAGATGGAGAGATAAGCCAAATATGGTATATCACCCAGTGGAATGTAATTTAGCTATGAGAAAAATGAGTACTGACACATACTACAACATAGGAAGATCCTGAAAACTCCACATTAAACCAGAGACACCAGACACAAAAGGACTATAGTTTCAGTCTCCTTATCTGCAATACCAGGCCAGGCAAATTCATACACAGAAAAGCAACTTAACCAGACAAAGGAGCACAGGCCTAGAATCAATGCCAGCAAATGAAAGGAATCTCTCAAGTTGAGGCCAGCCTTGACAACATAGTGAAACTGTCTTTTAAAAAATGGGAGCAGGTGAGATGGCTTGGCATGTAAGGGCACTTGCTTCCTAGCCTGATGACCTCCTGTAATTCACACAGTAGAACAACTCTCTTGTCCCCTGACCTCCATACCTGTGCTATGGTACACATGTCCCGACCCACATAAGTAAATAAATATAAAAGAAAAGTGACTCTCAGGAGCTGTGAGAAGAGAGGGACTGGGCATTGCTGCTTAGCAGTCAGTGACAACATTTCTGCTGGAAAAATGAAATGGTTTTGGGAACAGTGGGAAGATTTGACAACAATGTTGAAAAAACAAAAAACAAAAAACAAAAGGAAAAAATGTGGATGTAATTAGTAACACTGGAGCGCTCACGGAGTTAAAATGATCAATTTTATATCTGTATGTGTATTTTTAAAAAACAAATAGCCATTTGAAAAGTGCAATAGGGGGCTGGAGAGATGGCTCAGTGGTTAAGAGCACTGTCTGTTTTTCCAGAGGTCCTGAGTTCAATTCCCAGCAACCACATGGTGGCTCACAACCATCTGTAATGGGACTTGATGCTCTCTTCTGGTGTGTCTGAAGACAGCGAAAGTGTACTCAAATACATAAAATAAATAAGTATCTTTTAAAAAACGAAAAGAAAAGTGCAATAGGGGCTAGAGAAATGGCTCGGTGATTAAGGGCACTGATTGCTGTTCTATCAGACCCAGGTTCAATTCCTAGCACCCACATGGTGATTCATGACTGTCTATAACCCCAGTTCCAGAAGAATCCACTGATCTCTTCTGACTTCCATGGGCACCAGGCATGCACACCCCCACATATATACATGCATGTAGAACAGTCATACACACAAAATTTAAAAATAAATCTTTAAAATAAAAAAGCAGTATAAGGCTACTGAACTACTGAATATTAGAATAGTCTCAAATACATTATACTGAACAAAAGAGGCTGGATACAAAGACTGCACTCTACATGATTCCACATGGCCCTTTATAGACGGGTCAGCTCTTAGCAGAATGAACCCAGATACATGAAAAAAGAAAAAAAAAAGGCAATAATCTACAAGCAAGGAAAGCAAATCTGTGGTTTCCAAAGGCTGAAGGTGGGTCACAGCCTCAGAGCCATCCCCAGAAGTACTGAGGTTATATCAAGATGCTATTGGCTCATCAAGAAGCTGCCTATAGCTGGGCGGTGGTGGCGCACGCTCTTGGGAGGCAGAGGCAGGCAGATTTCTGAGTTCGAGGCCAGCCTGGTCTACAGAGTGAGTTCCAGGACAGCCAAGGCTACACAGAGAAACCCTGTCTCGAAAACATAAAAAAAAAAAAAAAAAAAAAAAAGAGCTGCCTATAAAGATACATGTGGGTCTGGAGAGGTGGCTCTGGCTAAATGTACTACTTACTGCTCTTGCAGAGGATGTGGGTTCCCCGCACCCACAACCGCCTATAACCCCAGTTCCAGAGGATCCCACACCTTCTTCTGGCTTCCATGAAGCACCTTCATGCAAGTGAGGCTTTTTTTTTTTTTTTTTAAATAGAATTCCAGGCCAGCTTAGACTGCATGAGGACTTGTCTCAAAAAGCAAAAACAAGAAACACTCAGATGGGGAAAGTCATCAAGTCAATAGGTAACATAAGTACGAGTCTTTTTCTTCCTACTATTTGGCCCCGTTTCAAACTTTTGGTTTCCGATCTCGGAATCTAACAAGGAGGTAAAGTTAGCCCAGCAACCTACACTTGAGAAAAAATCTCCAGCAAGCAACAGCGGGCATAGGCCCCGCCCCAAGATATGAGGCCCCGCCCTAGGTCCCCAGGCCTGGCCCTCGACACGCCCCTCCCTGGCCGCCGCTCCTCACGTTAAAGGCCGGCAGCTGCCCTTCGGGCGCGCGGTGTAACTCGCGGACAAGCTCCATAGCTTTTTCGCAGAACATGACGGACACGCCCGGGTTCCGTGGTCCCGTCTCAACTGCCAAGTCACCCCAAACGGTCGCTGGCTCCCAGGCCGCGGCACCTCTATTGTTCAGAGTCGCACAACACCAGCAACTAGCTCCTCGCTTTGGCGCCAAATAGGCTCAACCAATAGAAGTGCACTGGTGCGAGGTGGGGATGGTGGGTGGGAGAGACTGAACTAAGGTGGCCGAGAAGGGACAGTAATTTCATTGCTCAACCTCACTGAGCTGCAAGATGGTTTCTTCCCTGGCGTAGCCAGGAAGTCAATTGGGTCTAAGATTGTAAGTGAAACAAAGGGCTGTTTTCGATTGTGCAGCAAAGTAAAGTGCACATCGTTCTCTTCCTTCTTAGTTTTTCCATTTTAATTAATTATCTTTAGGTTCCAAGAGGCACCTTTAGGTTGAAGAAAAGTCGAGAAACTACTAGTTATGACGCAGTGTTTTGAGTTTTTCAGTACCGGTTGTTTGACATTAAAGAGAAACCATCTTTTTGGGGTACTTTCAGTATGATAGGGACTATAACGTATATTTCAGTTAATTCTCACAACTTTCTTTTTTTTTTTAAGAGTTACTTATTTATTTTATCTATATGAATACACTGTAGCTGTCTTCAGACACACCAGAAGAGGGCATCGGATCCCATTACTGATGGTTGCTGGGAATTTAACTCAGGAAGGACCTCTGAAGCAGCTAGTGCTCTTAACTGTTGAGCCGTCTCTCCAGCCCCTACAAGCTTCCTTAGAAGATTATTAGTATGCAGAACTGACAAACCAGAACAGTTAACCTACTGCAGGTCACACAGCTCATAAAGTGATTAGAACCTTATTTCTAGGCCTCGTACTTTCAGCTCTGGCACGTCTTGATTTTAAAACAGTTACTTAAAAATATTTGCAAACTGGAAAACGTCACAGATTAGCAGCAGTTTAAAGTTGGTCATGGACTGAGGGAAGAATGTCTACAGTCCCAGAACTTTTGTGGCAGAGGAAGACAGATTCAATTCAGTTCAGGAATTCTAAAGGAGCCCATCTTAAAAACAAACAAACAAACAAAGAACAATAAAACTACTCTTGATTTGCCTTCTATTTCTGTAATAAAAAACATCATGACCAAAGGCAAACTGGGGAGGAAAGGGTTAATTTCAGCTTGCAGTTGTAGTCTATCATAAAGGGTTTTAAGGGCAGGAACTCAGAGGCCCTAGAAGAAGGCTGCTTATTGGCTTCCCTTGGCTTCCCATGCCTTGGGGTGACACTCCCCTCAGGGGTCTGGGCTGTCTCAATTCAATTATTAATTAAGAATACACCCCACAGATGGTCAAGCCATTCTGATGGAGCAACTCCTCAAGATTCCGTCTTCCCAGATATAATTACATTTGTGTCAAGTAGACAAAAATTTCCTAACCTTACACAATGCAAGATAAAAACCATACCATAAAACCTACTTGTTTTGCCCGGCAGTGGTGGCACACGCCTTTAATCCCAGCACTTGAGAGGCAGAGGCATGTGGATTTCTGAGTTCAAGGCCAGCCTGGTCTACAGACAGGTCTATAGTTCCAGGACAACCAGAGCTATACAGAGAAACCCTATCTCGAAAAAAACAAAAAACAAAAACAAAAAACCCTACTTATTTCATTTACCCACTTCCCCTTTGAGACAGGGTCTTATTGTGTAGGCCAGGCTGACCTCAAACTCACAGAGATCCACCTGCCTCTGTCTCCTGGGTGCTAGAATGAAAAGTGTGTGCCAATTTGCCTTACTATTTAGCTGATTTTTTTTTTGACAAAAGTATTGATTTCTATAAAACAGTCATAGATTTTTGTCTTGTTCTTTCAAAAATGTAATTAACAAGACTGTTAGAGTAACTGGATAACATTGAGAGAGGTGTTTCAGAGAGAGGTACTGAGATGAGCTGTTCTTCAAGTGAGAACTTTGTTACTTATCAATGCCACATACAGTATGGTGGGGCTCTGAAGAGAGGTACATCAGTTCCACCAGACTAAGCAGAGATCCTAGAAAAAAAAAAGTTGCAGAGGGAGGTGGTCCAAAGCCATAAGGTAGTAGGATGGAAAGTACCTCATAATACAAGCTAGCTGCTTAAAAGTCAGTTTGCCTCTGTTGCTGGGTCAGCTGGGGAAGGCAAGATTCTGCCTTTTGTAACTTCGGAGTCAAAGTACTGGTCTGCCATATCGCTGTAGCTGTTCCTGGAGGAAGGGAGGCTGCTTGGAATGCGGCATGATCTGTTAAGGCTACAGCTCCTGAACTAACAAGGGCATACATTGTCTGGAAAATGGATATAGGAATGCCCCACTTTAAAAAGAAACCATTTGTTCCAGGGTTGTGGCTCATGCCTGTAATTCTACCACTCCACTTACTGAAGCAAGAGTATTCTAGAGAGTTCCAGGCTAACCTGGGCTAGAGCATGAGACCCTGTCTCAGAAAGCAAGACAGATAAGTAGGTAGATAGCTAAATAAATAGGGATGTTCTTTTCCTGTCAGTTGGGGATACTAAGGTTAGTGTTTATTAAACACCCAGTTATACTGCTGTAGGTTCGTGATTCACAGACCAGTAGTTTTAGCCCTTCTTGGCCATGTATATTTTCAATTTCAGCCTTTCGGGTCTTTTATTGACCTTTAGACTTCTTTACTTTTAAAATGGGAACAGTAGAATACCCATGAGCAGTCTTGATGATTCTATCTTTCCTTCAGCAAATATTTATGAAGTGTGTACTATGAGCCAAGCATTGGTCTGGATACTGAAGATAATGCAGTAAACAAGGTCCTTTCTTGGAGTCTATCTTGCAGTGTGGAAAATATCAATACAGATAAAGATATATCAATGTCAAGTATTTTGGTGATAAGCACTAGCCAGAATAAACCCAGGAAAGTGAACACAGCAAAAATGAGAAGGTCTGAGAGTTCTGTGTTAGTGCTCAGCAAACATAACTCTCATAGGGGAGGGGTATAACTCTGTAGATAGAGGCCTTAGGGAGGCAGGGTTTTTCAACAAGAATCAAGGTGTAAAGGTCTAGGGGAGGGGCTGAGAAGTATAGTGAAGGACCATCAGAGAGGCAGTGAACCTGGGAGAAGTTGGTTCCTGAGACCAGAAAGTAGGGCAGGAGCTCGGTCAGGTACACTATTGTAGAGCCTTTTGAATACAAGCTTTCAGTTTTGAGAGAGGTGGGAACCTACCAAAGGGTTTTTTAGTGACAGATTCAGTCCTGTGGCAGATGTTAGACAGAAGAAAGCAAAGCAAAAGTGAAGATAAGAGGCCTCTTAGACCTTTAAAGTAATCCAAGTGAGGAATGATGGCTATTTAGTCCGTCGTGGGGATTGGTGGTGGAGAAGATGGGAAGTGGTTAGATACTGGATTTTGTTTTGTTTTGTTTTGTTTTGTTTTGTTTTTGAGACAGAGTTTCTCTGTATAGCCCTGGCTGGCCTCGAACTCAGAAATCCACTTGCCTCTGCCTCCCAAGTGCTGGGATTAAAGGTGTGTGCCACAACTCTCCAGCAGATACTTGATTTTAATACAAAGCTGATGCAAAACTTGATGACGGGTATGGTGTCATAAAAAAGGAAAAATCAAGGATGAGACCAGAGTCTCGACTTCAAGAAAGCCAAGGATGGAGTTCCCACTCCTCGGGAGGGAAAGGGAATGAGGTAGGAGGGTTGAGTGCCTATTAGACGTCAGTAAGGCATAGACCGTTCGATAAAGAGCCATAGATCTAGGAAGGGTATGATCCAGAGATACAATGGAATATGCTTCCCAGTGTGGAAGCATATTTAAACTTTAGGAGACCAGGAGATAATGATCATATTGACAAATCCTAGCCCCACACCCTCTCCGTCTCCTCCTTCCAGTTCATCTTCTCTTCCTCCTCCCCTTCCTTCCTCCTCTTCCTCTGTATAATGGAACCCTGATCCTCGGGTATACTGAGAAAGTGCTATCACTGAACTATATTCAGCTCTTTTCGTGTTATTTTGAGACAGAAGCCACTAAGTTGCCTGGGTTGGCCTCTAATCTGCAACCCTCCTGATGCCAGCCTCTGTAATAACTTCAGGCATGTCCTACCAGGGCTATTTGTTCTTTTGTTTTTCTATAAAGATTTTATGACTGATGGGTCAAAACTATCTTTAAGCATTTGATTTCCTTTTTGAATCTTCAAATCTATAGGACTGTTTTGTTGATGTTTTAGAGATTGTAGATATTCATACAGTGTGGAAGTAGGTTATAATACAGCAAAATATTAAAGAAACTCTTGGGCACCTACAAGTTGTTACTCTCATTACAAAGCCAACAACGTAATCCATTACATTTCTAAATTCCTATTTAATCTCTATCAGTTGCCAATACTTTTCAAACTGATTTACATGCATGTTGAAATTACAAAAGTAACTCACTAGTAAAATGTATGCTATATCAAACAAAACAAAAACTATTAAAAGCTACAAAATGTCCTTTCATTTTTTTTCAGGTGGATTGAATTATTACTTAAATTCGGGTGTCAGAGTGCAAATTCCTCTTTGAAATGGATTCCCTTGCCCTCTGCCAGTCCTAATTGTTCTTATGAAGATCCAAACTTTAATAGAAGATTTCAAAGTATACGCAGGCAGTTCATTTTCTTACATTCAGCGAAAGAATAAAATAAAAAAGTAAATATAAACTTGTTTTAAACAATACATTAGCTACTGGAGAACGTCTCTCTCTCTCTCTCTCTCTC
>JADRCD010074231.1:3075-15522 GCA_019843815.1 Montemys delectorum | reverse complement strand
CAAAGGAGTCAAAATTGTCTGAATTATCTAGGTCTTTGACATTTTTATCCCATATATGATTGATTGTCTTGTTCATTGAAACACGTCACAGTGCACATCTCATCATTTTCATTTCTTTGATGAAAATTGTTATGTTACATTATTATAGTAATCATGAATTATGTATTTTGAAGGCCTTTGAACATTAAGATTTACCCCCTCTCATGTATATATTTTAATTGTAATTGTGTGTGTATGAGTGTACCTGTGTAGGTCAAAAGAGAATGTCAGATCCCCTGTAACTGGAGTTACAGATGACTATGAGCCACCAGGCAGGTGCTGGGAATTGAACCCTGGTCCTTTGCAAGAGCAAGCTCTCTTTACCATTGAGCCATCTTAATAATTACACCCTTAATATTTTAGAGTATTTTAAGAACTCTTATAGAATCAAAGCAAAATAGAACAGAAAGCACATCCCTCCATTCCTCCATGTTGCATGGCTATCAACATCTTGGCCAGATTGGCACAGTAATTACAGTGGATGGATCTGTATTGGCATATCATTATCAACCTAGACTCCATGGTATACATAACAGGTTCTTCTTGGTGGCATACATTCTGTGGCTTGGGGCAAATATTTAACATACACTAACCATTATAGTATGTTACCTTTTCTGGAATGTGATACCATGGTGTCTACAGCCTTTTCAGATGGGTTCTTTCTCTCCATTCCTTGCCATGGCTCTGTCGTAGCTCATTTCTTTTTAGTGATAAATAATACTCAGTTGTCTGGCTATACTATAGTCTACATTTTCCCTTTTGACCTCCCGAGTGACATCTTTGTAGCTTCCAGATTTCACAATTACGATGAAAGGTGTTAACGTTTGTGTGTGAGTTTTTTGCGTGACCACAGATTTTCAGATCCTTTTGGTAAATACCAAGGGACATGGTCACTGGCTGAAATGGTAGGAGGATGTTTAGTTTTGGAAGAAATAGCAGAAGGAAATGTATTCCCAGGTGCCTGTGCCATTTTGTTTCTTCCTCCCGCTTTGTAATAACCTCACCAGCACTTAGTGATGTCCTGACTTAGACTTTGGCTGTTTTATTTGCATTCCTGTAAGATTGGAGTTAAGGCACAACACTAAAGGACTGACTGAAGAAACGCACAAGTGCACTTTTCTCCATGCTGAGTGGTTAAGAAGCACCTAGCTGTGACAGTAACTGTGGTCCTTAACCCTGAAGACACCTAGATGGGTGCCAGTGTGAATGTGAAGTGGTAGAAGGTGCGGGGTGGGGGTATCTGAACTTGGATGGAAAATGTCACTGACTGCATATGAGGTGGGTCACATGGTACACAGAAAACACAGAGGGCTGGTAGATGTTTGCTCTGGACAGTTGGTGTCTTCTGACATGACTCACAACAACTGGTAGCATTTTTCTACACTCACCTCATGTTTCTTGTTGACAAAATTGTGTGCATAAGTAAATGTGAAATTCCGCATTATGCTGAAATTATGCCCTAATATATCAATTGCCTTGAACCAAGTTCACATTTTCAAAATAAATGCTATAGCATAATGAACTCTAATTAAGATCTCATATGTTCATTTTACCCCCATGGAGCTGTTAGTGAGTGCTCCTCTGGTGCTGGTAATTAGCCTACACTAACCAGGGATTCTTTCCTCAACAGTCAGTTGCCACACCCTGGCTGCCTTGTGCTGCTCTGGAGGGCCGTTAGCCCGTGAGGCAGGAATGCATGCCTGACTTTATATTGAGGAAGGAGTGCTGGCTTGTGAGGAGCTATTGCTTCCTCAAAATGGCTAGTGTAGAGAGAACTTTGCTTATCACTGACCCTGTCTAACTAGGGCTGGCTCCATAGTTGAGCCCTTACGTGGACTATCTTCCTAGAGTAATGAAGCACATATTGGAAGCAGGTCTTCTTTTGGGCTCTGGAATGGGGTAGTAACTAGCAGGGCTGGATCCAGGTGTCTGTCTCTATCCCTTTCTTTGTACTTTCCACTTTTCTAAGGGAAAACACTACTTTGGAGAATAGCTGATTTTCAAAAATAGATGCAAAATCTGCATTGTGTATAAATAGTATCAACAAGTGCAACCAAATGCCGAGAACTAAACAAGGTGTTCTCTCTCTGCCTTGCTGTTTCTCTTTCCCTCCCCCTCTCCCTCCCTCCTTTATCTTAGGTGTATGTCTCTGTGTGTGCTTGCATCTGTGTGTGGGCAGGTGCATGTGCTCACATGTATGTGAGTGTTACGGCATGTGTGTGCATGTGCATGTGGAACCTAGAGGTTGACCTTAGGTATCATTCCTCGAGCTGTTACTGACTTTGGTTTTTAGAGAGAGGGTTTCTCGTAGCACACCATCTGCTCGAGCCCCAGGGATCTCTCTGCCTGTGTATGGTCTCGCCAGTGCTGCAATTCTAAGCACCCAGCACCCAGCCTTTTCATGTGGGTTTTGGGGGATAGAGTTTAGGCTTCGATGCTTTCACTTCACCAGCCGAGCTAGCTCCTGAGTTATTTATTTTCAGTTTTAAGTTTTTATATGATTAGTTTCAGTGGGAAGATTTTTTTTTGTTTTGTTTTTTGTTTTTTGTTTTTTGTTTTTTTTTTTACATAAATGCTCTGATGTATGTGTTTAACTCCCTGTATCCCCCTTCACTAAGGATGCTGAGTGATCCTGAGTGGGTCTCTTATTCTTTGAAAGTTTTTTTTTTCTTCATCATAAGAATCAATAGATAGGCTGGGCAGTGGTGGCGCATGCCTTTAATTCCAGCTCTTGGGAGACAGAGACAGGCGGATTTCTGAGTTCGAGGCCAGCCTGGTCTACAGAGTGAGTTCCAGGACAGCCAGGGCTATACAGAGAAACTCTGTCTCGAAAAAACAAACAAAAAAAAAATTCAATACATAGATACTTAGTCTTATTTATTAGTGTTCTGTTGCTAGGACAAAAATGAGAAAGAAAATGTTATTTTCATTCATACTCTCAGAGGCTTCAAGTTAATAAGTCACTTGGCCCCATCCCTGTGGGCTTGTGCTGAGGCAGATAATCATGGACTAGCTCCCTTTGTGATAGCGAGGAGGTAGGTGGAGGCAATCACAGAAAAGTTTCAGGGGCATGAGGACCTCAACTTGGCTGACCATGTATTTTCCCTCCCCACCCCCAGTAATGCCATCAAGTTATGAATTCAATGTTGTTAATTAGGGTCGGACAGGTAGCTTAGTGGTTACGAGTGCTGGCTACCTCTTTTAGAGAGGTCCAAGGTTCAAGTCAAGTCCCAGCACTCACATGATGGCTCACAACTGTCCATAATGCTAGTCCCAGGGAATCCGATGCTCTCTTCTGCCTTCCATGAGTGTCAGGTGCACATGTGGTATACAGATAACACACAGAAACCCAAATAATTGAAAAGAACAATTGAGAAAGCCAGCCATTCTGCTTTCTACTTTAAATAGTAAGGGTGGTGATTTTCATTCTTCTCTTTCTTACCCTTTTCTTTTTTCTGTCTTTTTTTTTTTTTTTTATCTTTCTTGACCACCTCTTCTGTGCCAGCACTCTGGATTTTTATGGGTCTTCTAGTAACTCGCACCAAACCTTGTAAAATGACTCATTGTCTCCGCCTCTTCCCCTGCCGCTTTATTCTCCCCAGAAGGGAGCAGAAGCTTGCTTTCACTTCTACAAGATGAATCCAGGGCTTTAAACTAACTTTTTTTTTTTCAATCGAAGTAAGATCTATCTAACAGCATGTAGCTTGGTATCCAGCTTAAAAAGAGCAGTTCAGTGGCAGTGAGTGGTCAGAGTGGACTCAGTGGATTCATAGAGCTACTTAACAACAGCACTGACGGGTCAAGCACCCACCAAGATAGGAGGGGGTGACAGGGAGAAAGTTACACTTAAACACACACACACACACACACACACACACACACAAGTAAAAAAAAAGATAACCCTTTTAAGTCCATCTTCCCTTCAGTTCCTGGCAATAATCCATCTGCTTTTTTTTTTTGTTTCTGAATTTACCTGCTTGTTTGTGCTCATCATTTCAGCATTTAGACTTTCTCCTTTTTGTAGCTGATTATGAGTCCACTGTATGGACATAACACAATTTGATCATCCATTTACCATTTGATGAACACTTTGGATGTTTTTAACCTTCTCACTACTGTGATCAACACTTCTAATATTCGTTTATATTACTGATTTATTTTCAGTGTCTAGGAGCAGAATGAATGAGTCTGTAGCAGTTTGACACTTAACCTTTTGAGAAAGTGCCAAGGTGTTTTGCGTAGTGACTACACCATTTTGCATTTCCCGTGTGTGAGGTGAAACCAGGTCTTCCTGACTCCAGAGACTGTGCTCATTTTCTTAGGCCAGACCATATCCTAAGAACTCCCAAAAGGCTCCAGCCATCCTCTGCCAAGCCTTACCTTCAGCCAAAAAAGAAAAAAAAAAAAGTCCCATATGTATCTCACATTGTGAGGGGAAGTTGTTGGTAATAGGACTCTTGGCTTGTGGAAAGAACAGGTGTTAGAGATGTGTCAATACTGGAGAAACTCCTCCTCCCCTGTGACAGGGGCTCAGAGTGGAAGTTTTAGAAGCACATTTTTAAATGACTCCAATTCCAATTTCATGAAACATCCATGGCAAGCAAAATGATGGAATCAGAAATTCGAATCATACAGGCTGCCTAGGATGTCAGGAGTGATGGAGAACGTAGAGAGTTTGAACCAAGGGTAATGAAAATGTTACATTCTTGCTTGTGGTGGTACTGAGTGAGCCTCTCTGAATACACCGGAAGCCATCTTACGGCATACTGAACTCGGAGTCATATGTCTGATGAACTGCCCTCTTCTCTCTCGGCTAGCTTTGAATATGGACATGTTTCCAAGGAATTCTACTCCAGTGTCCCGATGTACAGCAGTGCTGGGGGAGGGGAGAACAGTTCTCTGCCTGCCTCACCCAGTTGTGGCACGGAACTGAGCAAAGATAGAAAAGCATAGCACTTGGCTTGGTGCCTGGCCCAGAACAAGCATTCATTGCTGGCTCCTAAATATTAGCATTAGCATCATAACATATTTTTGAAGTTCTAAACTGATACATGGTATTTATGATAGGGCAAGGAAGACAGGAAATAGCTAGAATTATTCTTAAAATTGAGCTTCTTCATCCAACCATGCTGCCAAGGGGGAAATGAGCAATACAGGACATGACAATGAGGCCCTAATTTGAATGGTAACAGGACATGAAGTCATATGGAAAGAGGTGCTGGGTATACATAAGGACTGGGAAAAGAAATTTGGTGCTGAGGCAAGAGATAAAATTTTATTTAAAAGACTGCATAGCCCTTACAGCAGATACTGGGAAGCCCTAGCTTCTGAGCTCAAGGGCCTCTGACATCCTTGAAATTCTCCGTGGTTCCTCCAGGGGTTATCCCACAGATGTTATAACCCTGGCAGGGATTAATTCCTTGAGTATGTCATCTTTCCTTCCCTGATGCCTCCCATCTCCAGTGGCTATAGAGGTAGTTAGGTATTCATGCTAATATAAAGAAAAAAAAAAGCAGAGGGATAAGCTCAGATGGGAGGGAAGGCTTAGAGAGACAGGCACAGGAAAGAAGAACGAAAGACAAAACAGCCATCCATCCTCCTTGACCCAAGCTGGGATGGGGGACCGTCCAGGAAAAGTAGCCCCAGGGTTATCTGTTTCTTTATTCAAAGGCTCCTGGCTGTGAGTGCCTCTGTGATGATACCTAGCCTTCTTCCCCCGAAGGTTCTTGAGGAGAACTCAGAGGAAGCACTGGAAGGGGCTAAAGGATGCCTCTGCAGAACAAGCTTGCAGTTGCAACTGGATGGGACTTTAAACTGCTGGTGTATAACATTCAGGCACTCTGGTCCATGGTTTATTTTCAGAGTGCTTTACTGCCATTTCCTTAACTCCTTTGGGTAAACTCAGTGCACTGCACTGACCAGTTGTATTTTTACAGCTAGGAGAAGGCTGAGTTCCCTGCATATTGTCATTTGTTACCAAGAGCATCTTCTACATGAATGTCTGTTTCTGCAAGGGTGTTTGTGTTGGATTCTATCATGGAGGCATGTCAGGTGAAGCCACATGTGTGCACACAGGAGCCCACACATGCCCAGTCATGTCACATAGAGAGAATAGGGAAAAGTCTGGGGGTGTGAAATGCCATGGGCTAAGAGAGAGCTATCCTATATAGCTGGGAAGACAGACTTAAATGCGTATGTGCCTCCCACCCCTACCCCACCCTGCTTGTCAGCTCACTGGCCTTCAGCTGCACAGGGCCCGTGGCCTGAGCCCTTGGACTCTTCTTGGCTTTGAGCCAGTGGCGAGTTAGGAGCCTGTGAATTTGAGACTCGGCCCTTTCCAGTCGTTCTCTTTGTTCAGAAGAAAGTTTCATCCTGCCTCTCTTCAGTGGCTGCTGAGGATTAGGAGAAACCTGGGGAGACTTGGCTCCAGGGAAAGCTCACAAAGCTGAGCTGAGCCATTTGAAGGGGGCCAGGGCCCACTTCTCTCCAACTGATTTCAAGTTGCCTTCTTCTTCCCTTCTGAGATGAGAGTATGTCCTGGCTGCAGGCCCTGGGGTGGGATCTCCTCCTATACTTTTGTGATTCCACAGCTACCTCAAGGGCCACACAGTTATCTAAACCAATCAAAGATTTGAAAGACTGCCGACCACGACGAGGTGAGAGAAGGCTCCGAGGCTTTCAACAGGGGTCACCAGTCTCAGTCACTACTTGCTTTCCTGGGCTGGTGTTTCTCACTCTTAAATGAAACAAGGAAAGAAAGTAAAAAGCAAAACAAACGAACAAACAAACAAACAGGTCTGCTTTTCAGTGGTTGGAAAGAAATGGAAAGAGGGAGGTTTGGCGCTTCTGAGAGGAACGGAACCTGGTTCACTAAATGCCCAGAGGCCATGTAATTCCTGTGCACTGTTCTTTATTTATTTATCTTATTTGTTTTTTGTCAAAAGTGTAATTGTGTGAAGTCTTTCCAGTTTGACAGTATTAACACATGGAAATTGCTACAGTTGAAAGGAGTTCTTCTTTTTATGTTAAGACTTGTGTGGGGTGGGTGTGGGGGGGGGGGTAGCTTAGTGGGAGGCCACTTGATTAGTGTATGCCCTGAGTTCAGTTCCTTATTCCCCCAAACCTGTTCCTGTAAATAGTTTTTGCTTTTAAATATGCATTCCATGCTTATAAATAGATTGCTTTTGAAAACCTGTTTCCATCACAATTAAAGTTTTACATTTCCACAAATTGTTCTTTGGTGTAAATTTACAAAAAAAAAATACCTTTCTCCACTTTGTTACTGTGTTTCTCTTGCTGCTTGTGAAAGAATTAGGTTTTGTACTGCCTCCATTAGAATT
Source organism: Montemys delectorum (assembly GCA_019843815.1). Taxonomy (NCBI): domain Eukaryota; kingdom Metazoa; phylum Chordata; class Mammalia; order Rodentia; family Muridae; genus Montemys; species Montemys delectorum. The sequence goes on along the minus strand of JADRCD010074231.1, from coordinate 8,143 downwards.
ATTTCCCTGAGGACATGTTAACAAATCAAAAAGCATAGACTCCCACTATACACATACCAGGGGCACTCAGTTCAGTTCCTGCAATCCCTTAATACACCCGTGTTGGCTGAATTTCAATGATTGTATTCGTCCTGTGAGATACGCTGGTGTGCGTGATAGATGACATTTACAAATTGAGGGCTGAAATGGTCAGAAGTTTTGAGAACACTTTATTATGCCTTGTGTGCACGTGGAAGTGTCGATGCTGTTTGTTCTCATCTACACTGACCAAGCAGGCAGCACAACCGACTCCAAACCTTATAATACACTGTTACAATGTCTGTGCACACCAGAAGGGTCATGGATGGTTTTTGCCAGGGTCTCAGACCCTCTGGATATTTGCAGAATTTTGAAGTTGCATGTGTACTGACTAGTCCAACAACACGGTCAGCCACATGCAGGCTCAATGGCCCCTTTTCACAGCCTTTTGTAGTGGGAATCAGAATATAATATGATAGGTCTGCTTCGAGGAGCTTCTTTCTGTTTCTTAAAGGGCTACACTTGATCAGTCAGAGAGGATTTAAGCACACTTGAGAATCATCCTGTGTTTGAAGACTGGGGAGTAGAAGCCCAAGCAGGGTCAGCAAACTTTTCCCAAGGTCATGGAGTGGGTTTGGCTCTTTAGGTCTCCTTCCCTTCTGATCCGTGTACCTGTAGGCTCTGCCCTGCTCCCAGCCGAACCGTTTGTTCGAAGCTTTTAAAGATTTCCATAGTGAGATGTTCTTGGTTCACCCTGGCTCAACTCTTTCATAATTCAACAGTTCCTCACCTCCTACCTTCCATCTTTAGTCTCCTGGGATTCTCTCTTCTTTTATTTTTGTTGCCCTTCTCTAGAACTTTACTTCCTAGTGCCCGTGAGTAGGATGTATACCTATGTGTACAAATTACCATTTACATAAAGAATAGGGTTTGCGTTAGTCTTTCCGTTGATGCCAGGAGAGCTTTATCTTGGTTCTCCAATTTCTTCTCATGATGCTGAGTAGTTACAGCTGGGCCAGTATCACAACGTGGGCTCCTCTCCAGCTTGATGGACACATACTTCGAGTATTGGAACTTGATCTTGTTAAAGTACAGGATGTTCAGTATATTCAGAATTGTACAGTTATAACCCAATCTAATTTAGAACATTTTGCCTCTGCCCCCCCCCCCCATAAACCCCATACTTCTGAGAACTTACTCCTTCCTCTTTCTGTCAGTCTAAGTCTGATCATTTGATCAGCCAGGCTCACGGTACAGCCTGGGCTGGCCTGGAACTCTCTAGGTAGCACTGGCTGGCCTCAGATTCCCAGCAATGTTTCTGCCTCACCTTCCTGAATACTGGTGTTACAGGTGTGAGCCACCAGGCCTGGCCTACTATCCATCTACTTTTCCTTTGCACATTGAGATGCCTGGTCCACACTTGTTTCCCAGCAACAGGTTTTAGTCATGACACATGTTCACCTTGATAATGATGCTTGAACTGTGCTCATGTCTTTCCTTAGCGCCATATAGTCACTGACTAGAGGCCTAAAGTTGATGATGGTCAGTCATTCCTATCCTGGAGACTCCAGAATGGGACTGTGGACAGCCTGTAACTGAATGCCTCTCTGATGCCTGTTTTTGTTTTTGTTTTTGTTTTAACCCCAGTTTTTGCCAGGTGCTTGCCTACCCTTTGCCTGTGGGCCCTTAGAGGGAAAGTCTAGACTATTCACTGCCTCAGCTTTTGGAGTTTGCCCCAACATGGAGTGCAGTGCTCACCTGTCCTGTAGCCCTTGACAGTCACCGAATAAATGAACTTAACACACTGATTAATGAAAGTTCCATTAACATCCCTTTGGAAACATCAGTCACTCTGGGAACTAGTTAAGGTAGTGAGCTAGTTTAGAGACAGCCCCCCCCTGTGTGTGTGTGTGTGTGTGTGTGTGTGTGTGTGTGTGTGAATAATTGAACTGTTAAGGTAGTGAGCTAGTTTAGAGTCAGTCCCCCTCCCCCCTTTGTGTGTGTGAATAATTGAACTGTGAAATTATTTTAAGAGGTAAAATCCATGTGTGGTTGTGCCACCTGTAATCTTAACCCTTGGGAGGCTAAGAATGAGAGTTTGAATCTATACAGTCCATGAATTTCCAGCCAGGGTTACATAGCCAGACTCTGCTCACCCCAACCCTACTCTTACCAAAAAAAAAAAAAAAAAAAAAAAAAAAAGAAAAAGTACAGATAATATCAGAGTGAATTCCTGGCATATCCCAATTCGTATTCTTAGCCAAGATGGATGCTTTTATTGCCCACTATTTATTTCTGGCCAAAAGAATTCATAAAGTCCACTTCCTATCCAGAAGAAAGCAACATGACATTTAAGTTTTAAAAGTACATGTGGCAGGGAGTAGAAAGCCCAAGGAACATTTTTCCTTTAAAAATACTTTAGATTAATTTTTTGTTTTAATTTTACAATTAATGTGTGCTTGTTTTGTTTGTGTATGTGCGTATGTGCCACATGCCTGTCGTCCTTGAGGCCAGAAGAGGGCATCGGATCTCCTGAAACTGGAGTTATAAATGATTGTGAGCCACTCTATGGGTGCTGGGAATCAAACCCAGGTCCTAGGAAAGAGCAATAAGTATTTCTAAACACTGAACCATCACTGAAACGTAGTTCTTCATCATTCCTGAGGATTCTATAGAAAACAGTACTCTGAGCCAGGCATAGCAGCTTATGCTTAGCACTTCCCTGTAACTCCAGCACCAGAAGTATCCGGAATTCAAGGTCAGTCTCTCCTTGAGAGCGAGTTTGAAGACAGCCTGGCTATGTCTTACAAAAACAAAAGGGGGAGAGGGAGACGAGAACTCAGAGTTTCGATTTTTTTTCCCCAGCTCTTTTAATTTCCTTTTTCGTGTGGTGTGCATGCTAAGCATGGGCTTTACCAGTATTACACCTTTACTCTTCGTTCTTAAGTTCTTTATGTGAGAATGAATGTTTGGTAAGGAACCCATTTGCTTGTAATGCACTGTACACTGCCTGTGCTGCCCAGAAGTCAGTACAAATCTCTCTGCTGGCCCTAAGCACCCTAACTTGTCCCTGATGTAGAAGTTTCAAGAGTGTCAGTAAGTGTTAAGGGAGATTCTCAAGGAGCCACAGCATTTTGATGTCCAGTACTTGTTCACATCACTGTGGTAACAGCCAAAATTCCAAAGTACAACCTGTTGCATGATTTGACTTTAAGTTTTTCCAACAATTCGATACTAAAAACCACACACTAAGGAAGAGAATTTTGAAAATTGCTTTGAACTTTCAAAGCTTGCAATCTACAATATCCCAGGGACTTGAAAGATGTGATAAGCAGGAAGGGCAGAGGTTCATAAGCCACGTGCTTGCTTTTAAGCAAGCGCCTAAAATGCTCCTAATTTGTACCAGAGACCTTATCAAAGGGCTTTTTCAAAACTTCCACTTCAGCAATTATGAGTGTTCGTTTAGCTTAACCTCTGAGTCCCAGGGTGGGTAGTGGAGACTTGTCATCTCATTTGATTGTCAGCCATCAAAGTAGGTGAAGTCTTTTATGAGCAGATGGTGGGTGGTCAGAAGAGGGATGGAGTTTGGACAGGCTCTTCCTTTTGGAGCTTGCTGACTGCTCCACCAAGAGCATTGTCCCACCTGTGTTTCGTGGATGTGAGCACTCATGCGCAGTAAGCATGTTAGCCCCAATTGTGAACTGCTCTGTTTAGCAACTGTGAGGGAAGCCTCCTCTATTAAAAAAGAAAGAAAGGAAAGATTTTGTGTCTGTGAAAGTGTACATATGTGGGGTTTGTGTTCCTGCCTGTGTGTATTTATGTGTTTGTGGAGGCCAGAAATAATTGCTTTCCACTTTAATTTTTGAGACAGGGTCTGTCCCTGAATCTGAGTAAGCTAGGTTGGCTAGCTGGCAAACCACAGGTTTTTTATTTTCCCTATCGCCACCTCTCTGGAGCTGAGTTTCTAGGTCCAGCTGCACCTGGCTTTTTATGCTTGCTTTAGGATCTGAACTTGGGTCTTTATTATGTGGTAGGCACTTTACTGACTGAATCATCTCCCCAGCACTTCATTGTTAATTTTTATCAAAGTGTGTGTGTGTGTGTGTGTGTGTGTGTACATTCTAAGGTAGGACCTGAGGGCCAGGCAAGCTAAGCATACAGTGTCAGTGAGCCCCTCCTTATGAGTCGTTTTTCTTGATACAAAAGGCAAACTGGTTGTTAGTAATAAAAGTAACATCTGAATGTTCGTGAACTTTAAAATCGATTTTCAAAGAGAATCTTTAAGAGACAAGGTCAGAACACTGTTTACAGAGACACAGAGTGCGTTAGAAATCCTGTCTCCATGTAAGCTCCTTCACTTAACTACGGACGAGGACGGTGCTTTCATCCATACACAGGGACAACACGAGTTTGTCTCCAAAACATGGGAAGAAAATACAAATCTTTTTTACTGTATTTTGGCATTTTGAAAAAACCCTGTGAAAGAGGATGATGGAGTAGGGTGTGGGGAGTGGGGGAGGGAGAACATCTTCATGCCAGAGTGTCAATTGATCTGTAATCGTTTGCAGCAAATATAAGACGCTGTAAGAGCCAGGGTGTTCTCATGGAGTCAGAGTGGAGTTTTAGACCACTTTCCCTCTTCACATGTAAGAGATGTGGCTACACGGAGGATTCTTGAAGTTGGTTGGCTCTGGGGTCCTTGGTCCTAAGTAGGTGTCTTGAGTCTAGAGAGTGGCTAGTGGTGAACTTAAAGGTTTGCTTAGGAGATTTGAGTTTTCTAGAAAACAAACACCAGCATATTATATGATTACAGTTTGGTTATATCCTTGGGGACTCTTTACAAAACAAAACAAAAGGATTGTGCTGTGTGTGTGTGCATGTGTGTGCATGTGTGTGTATACACACATGCACATTATTCTGAGACCTGTCAATGTAGCTGGAACCGGCCTTCAAATTGGTATGTAGCCAAGGATGGCATTGAACTGTGATTTCAGGTGTGAGTCACCATACTCATGATGATGATGATGATGATGATGATGATGATGATGAT
>JADRCD010074221.1:611-10757 GCA_019843815.1 Montemys delectorum | reverse complement strand
CAACATACTTGGTTTTATTCTCACAGGTTGCACAACACTTTCAGAGTGAGTTTCAGTTTTAACTCAGTGTGATCATCATACCATTCATTATGTCAATCAAATGTTGGGACATGCCTATCAAACACAATGACTTTTATCACAGTGCATGTTGAATCACCTTTTCTAAATGTAATTGTTCCTGAGATTAGTCAATTCCAGTCACAAGTATGCCACCTAGATACTAGATAAATATTTAAATTTTAGACTGTAGACTAAAGAGGACATGAATCTAGACATTATGAGAAAGTAATATTTGTAATTCTAACATGTATTTCAATTGATGGTAAACATGCAACAATGTTTTGTGAAATCAAAGTTATGACACGGTGGAAAGGATCATCTGTTTCCTTTCCACCTTTTCCAAGGAAAAGGATCACCTATTTCCTTAAAAGATGGATTTTACTATTTAGGATATTTGTAAATTTCAGGTTTGCCCCTTCATTTACATTGTATCTACCGAAAGTGTAAAAAATGTAGTTATAGTTCAATTTATCTGGAAAACTCTCTTACAATGAAGATTGTATGTTTTAGTCCTGATAATTTGCTTTGTTAGACCTGAGATCAGATGTGAGGAGGACTTGCATTTTAACACTAACTAAATAATTCTAATGGAAGACATCAAGTGAATACATTATAAGAACTGCTTTTTAGGGTAGCATCTTTGGACCAGTTAATTAGGAGAGTTAGTTGATCTAATAATAGACTGAAGAGGATATGTCTTCTAGCATCAGAAAGTAGTGAACAAATATTTGCATGAATGGTATCAATTACACCATAAGGTAGATTAGGAAAACTCCTACTTTCTTCTTCATGCAGGATTTTCCCATTCCCAAGAACTGTGCAGAGCTTTTTTCCCCATACCTTTGGAACATTTTAGTTCAGGCATGAATAGTAGAGCATGATTAAAAATTATAGACTAGAACTTTCTGTACTTTATTAGTACCAATGCTATAAGAAAGAATGTTTCATAATAATGACTTCTTTAAAAATGATCTTTCCCTTTAGCTTCCAGAATACAAATCAGTTCACTTATCACTTAATCAGAATAGCTGTCTCCTATATTCATTTTCTTCAGTGTAGTAAAATATTTAATGATGACTCTTATTGAATATGTCTCATGCAAATCACATGACATATAGAACATTGTTGCAGAAGGTCTTTGTACAACATGTATTTACTCAGATATCTTTGGACTATAATTGGAGATAAATATACAATGGAATAGTAAAGTGGTGTTATCATTTTTCACAGTAAAAACATACTTTACAACCAAGGGGTTGGTGTAATATGCCTAGTGATTCAGAAAATGAGATGTTAAGGAAAATAGTAGAACATAATGGAACAGAGAGAGAAAGAAAGCTTAGATATTTTCAGATCAAAATGATGAAATATCTTTTTATCAGAAATAAAAACTACATAGAAATAGAAGCACATTTGAAAAGATCAGAATTTTTAGATGAGAATATTTCTGAGGGAGAAAGCAAAAATAATACAGAGCAGAAGGAATAATAATAATAATGGACACAAGTTTCCCTAAACAGTTACTGAAAGTCTAAGTTGTTTGGTACAGTTAGGTCTTGGGATTATAGAAAAATAAAAGAAGCTCAAAGATTACAGAAAAACATAGCAAATGATAAGTAACCTCATTACAGTACAATTAACATAATGTAGAGTCTCAAAATTTAGAGGACAGTCAACAATAAAGGAAAAGTTAAGGAAATCTTTATGAAGAAGGCTTTGAATGCTGACAAGAATTTATAAATATGTGGTGTTTGCAGGTTATAAGTCTAGTACTGTAAGCAGGTATACCTAGTATATACATATGTCAGCCAAATATTTTAAGAATAGGACATGGAATAATCTTAAATTTGGGGAGTGATAAAGATTAATAACAGGTTAGTTGAAAAGTTTCAGATGATATGAACATTGGCTTGTTTATTCAGAGACTTTAGGACATTATAAAACAAATATCTATTTTTTTTAAAGATTTATTTTATGTGTGTGAGTACACTGTAGCTGTCTGTAGACACATCAGAAGAGGGCATCAGATCACACTGGAGATGGCTGTGAGCCACCATGTGGTTGCTTGGAATTGAACTCAGGACATTTGGAAGAGCAGTCAGTGCTATTAACCACTGAGCCATCTTTTCAGCCCCCCAGATATCTATTTTTAATATTGTTTTCACTATCATTATTTATAACAAATATATTGTAAGTAGCTTCCTATGAGCAAATGACTAAATCATCTCTCTCCTCTCTTTTTCAAGCTCTTTTCTGCATTTTTTTTTCTTGGTAGAGTAGTCTATTCATCTTTTTCTCCCCCAGCATTCCTTTATATAATTTGCAGTAGTCTTGTCTTTTTCCTTGTATATTGTTAAATTCTTCCCTCTGACCCTTTGGGCATGACTTTTCTTATTTTTCTCCAACCAAATTAACATGTGCTAAAGAAATGTCAAAGGGTCATGTTGTTTCCAAGCATTATGAGAACATCAGCCATGCATAGTCATACAGACAGCATCCGCAGATGCATTAATGCAAAAAGAAAAATTCAGAGCATTGCAGATGATTTCACCAACACAGCAAGGAATCTATATAGTTAAGCTCTTCTAATAAGTAAAATTATTTGGGTAATTGGTACTTTCTTTATCTGTATAGAACCATCTTTGATTTAAGATACACTTGATTCACTACCTCATACTTGACCCCCTCCCCTGTGCTCCTTTATTCTCTGCAATCTAAAACTTCCCTTCTGTTTTTCTAGCTCGCCTTATGAAGCTATAAACTTGTCTTCTTGCCTTATTCATTTGCTGGCCCTCAAACAATCAAGGAACATTGTAAAAACTTCATATAATGTTGAGAAGGACAGATGTTATAATCCTTATTCTGGTATTGCATATGCCTAGAGGAAACAGGAAAGTGCTTAAAATGGTTCCAGCTAATTTCAAAGAGAAAGGCATAAACTGCTGCCTGAAGCAGAAGGCTGGAGAAGACTGCCGATGTCATCACAAGCAGCTGTTTCCATCCAAAACAGGAGAGTGAGGAAGAACTCAGTTTCCAGCTGGGGAGCGGAAGTGGAAAGATTCAATACATAATTTTGATTAAAATCTTTCTTCTGCAATTTTCCCACACTTTCCATTTTTACCCTCAAATAAGAGTCAGTGTGTTAAGGAAATACACACACACACTCACACACAAATAATAATTGGCACTATAGGCTTTAGATGTATTCAATATTTTTTAATGATTTTAGGAAAGAATTATCTCTTGTATGCGTTATAGGATGTTCATTTAAGAGAAAAGTGCAAGTTCTGAATCAACTTTGGATTTTCTCTATGAAAAATAAAATGAAATTTCTGTATCTCTGATCCATGTGTGCTATATAAATTTATAAAGAATATTTCATGTTATATTTTAAATTAACAAAACTTAATAACTAGGAGTAAAGAAGGAACACGTAATGTATATTATTAAGTATGCAGTTTCAAGAATAATACTTGTAAAGTTAAACCTTTACAGGAAGATATTTGTAAAACACATGTGGTGGTCAACTGCAACCAAATTACTTTAAAGCATAAAACAGAGAAATTTTTGAAGGAATTAAGATTGTATATAAGTAAATAAAGTTTGAATAATGAAAGCATCATAATACAGAAAATGATATAAAATCCATGCAGAAGAAGGATGAATAAAAGTTTAAGTTAACTATCATAGCTCAATGATACATTGCATAACTAAAAATGTTATATAATATCCAAAAAGGAACAAAATTTTCTCTGAATATAAAGCTATTTTAGGATTCAGTGAATATAGCCAATCTGATATAAAATTTACTATGTTTACAAAATGAAAATTAGTAAAATATTATATATTCAATAATTATGATAAATATAATCCATATCACCAAGACTAAAGAAACTAAAATTAAAACAAAATAAATTTTAACTATTCTAAAGCATATTTTTGTATCTGTTGAAACTTGCTTTGGGACAGAGTACATGATGAATTTTGGAGAGGTTTCTGTGAAGTGCTAAAAGGAAGGTATATTCTTTTGTGTTTGGTGAAATGTTCTCTAGATATGTTAGGGCCAATTGAATCACAACAATTGTTAGTTCCACTATTTCTCTGTTCAGCCTCTCTCACTCGTCAACTGATGAGAGTTGGGTATGGAAGTCTCTATTATGAATGTGTAGAGATCAATGTGTGAATCAATCTTTAGTAATGCTTCTTCTTACAAATGTGGGTACCCTTGTATTTGGAACATAGTCAAAATTAAGACACCCTATTGGTGGATGTTTCCTTTGATGAGTATGAAGTGTCCTTCCCTGTTTCTTTCAATTAATTTTGGTTGAATCTCCATTTTACTAGATATTAAAATGGCTACATCAGCTTGCTTCTTGGTTATATTTGCCAGGAAATTCTTTTTCCAGTCCTTTACTCTGAGGTAACGTCTACCTTTGATGTTCAGATGTTTCTTCTGTGCATCATAATGATGGGTCCTCTTTTCTTATTCATTCTGTTAGCCTGTGTCTTTTTACTGGGGAATTGAGACCAGTGACAATGAAAGATATATCCAATATATACAATGACCCCAAGAAACTAGACACCAACAAACAAAATAATCTTATTAAAAAGTGGGGTAGAGATCTAAACATAAATTCTCAAGAGAAGAATCTCTACTGGATGAGAAGTACTTAAAGAAATGTTCAACAAATACCCTTATCCATCACAGAAATGCAAATCAAACTGACTCAGATTTATCATACATCTGTCAGAATGGATAAGATCAAAGACAAAAGTAACAGCTCATCCTTGTGAGAATGTAGAGCAAGCGGTGGAGGAAACTTCTCTATTGTTGTTGGGAATACAAATCTTTTACAGCTACTTTGAAAATCAATATTACTGTTTCTTTGAAAATTGAGAATTGAGCTACCTCAAGGCCCACCTATAGCACTCCCTAACACATATCCCAATGAAGCTCCTTCATGTCATAGGAACATTAGTACAACTATGCTTATAGCAGCTTTATTTGGAAAAGCAAGGAACTAGAACTAACCTCCATGTCCCTCAACAAAAGAATGGATTAAAAAAAATGTGGCACATTTATGCAATGGTGTATTACTCAGCTATTCAAAGCTATGACAGCATTAATATTTTAGACAAATGGATGGAACTAGAAAAGACCATCCTGAGTGATATAACCCAGATCTAGAAACACAAGGATGATATATATTTACTTATAAGTGGATATTAGCTATAACCTTACTACAATCTACAGACCTCAAGAAGTTAAGTAACAAGGACTTAATGTGAGACATATGAATCTAACTGAGAATAGGACAAAATAATAGAGATTACAGGTGCCTAGAGAGAGAGTACTAGAGAGGCATGGGAGGTTAGGACTGGGACAGGAATGATCAGGTTGTGGGAGGATGGAGAGAGAAAATACTGGAAGAGTCAAATGGAATCAAGGTAGCTGACATCTCTGGGGTGAGCTGGAAACCTAAGGCAATGGAAAAAATCCCAGGAATCTATGAAGGTGAACCTAGATAAAACTCCTAGCAATGGGGAATACAGAAACTGAGTTGGCCATCTCTTATAAGCAGACAAGACTTTTAGTGAAGGGACTGGGACTTGAATCCACCCATAAACCTTTGAACTACAATTTGTCCTGCCTACAAAATGTGCTGCGGTAAAGGTGGTACAGAAATTGTTGAACTAGACAATCATGGATTGATCCATTGAGACCCATGTCTGGAGAGAGAGCCCACACTGACACTGCCTGAAGGTCTTTGAACCAGACATCCACTATAGAACAAAACACAAATGGCATAGAAGTCAGTGAAATGATTCCTAATGTTATTAGGCTATACTCATAGATTGGTGTCTAGCCCAGTTGTCATCAGAGACTTCACCCAGCAAATAATGGAAAGAGATTCGTATCTAAACATTAGTTAGAGCTTGGGGAAATCCTACAGAAAAGGGGATAGGTTGTAGGAGTCAAAGAGTCCACCACAAGAAAAATGATAAAATCAACTATCCTGGGCCCACAGGGGCTTACAGAGACTGAACCACCAAGTAAGAAGCCTGCATGTGCCTGACCTAGGCCCTCCACACATATAGCATTTGTGAAGCTTGATCTTTTTCTAGGACTTCTAATAGTAGGAGCAAGAGCTGTCTCTATGTTGCCTATCTTTTGGACCTTTTCTTCCTAATAGGTTGTCTTGTCTCAGCTTAATAGATGAAGTGCCTAGGCTTACTGCTTACTGGTTGATATACATATGAGGCCTTCAGTTTGCTGAATAGAAATGAGAAATAAGGAGGAAATCTATGGGCAGAGGAAGAATGGAGGTATGGTGGAATTATCAGGCACAGAGGAGGGAGGGAAAACTGCAGTCAGGCTATAACATTAACTAATTAATTTAAAAGGAATATTTTCATAAAGTATTGATAGTCATGTAAGTAGTCACAGTTAGAGTTGACAGATGAGTATAAATAAAAATTCATCATGATTAGTTGTAGTGGGAAATATCTATAATCTCAAGCCATCAAGAGGCTGAGTCAGGAGGACTATAAATTCATGTCCACAAAGAGAGTTTCAAGACAGTCTGGCTTATTTCATAATACACTGTTTCTATATGAGTAGAGAGGCATTTTTGTTTATATAATTTATATAAATTATTCTGTCCTAAAGAGATAGCTACATTTACACTCATAGATTCAGTCCTACAGGTATTTTTTACATCAAAATATTTGAAACATATTACTTGTTCATAGACAAAATTGATGATGATTTCCAAGAGACACAATCTTACCATAAACTACCTATTCTTCTGGCTTTTAAAATCTTTATTCTCCCTTCTCAATAATCCTTATCAGGTGCTACACCCATAAAATCTCACCTACATGACTGACTAAATTTGACTTGAAAGCAATAACACTAATAGATATGCTACATAGAAAACAGAAACTCAACAAGACTTAATCCTACACAAAGAACTACAGGCAACTAAGGATTGCTAAAATTGGGAGATATAGTCTTTCCCAGGAAAGAGCATACTGACAGGTTATCGAATACAAAATTGTCTCCTCAAGATATATATAGATACACAGACTGAAAAGGTTGTATTTATGTATTTAAGAATAAATACATATATTCATATTTATAAGTATATGTAAAACAATTGAAGAAAAAGAAGCTATGAGTCTGAAGGAAAGTATGGGTGAGAGTGTTATAGTAAGGTTTGGAGGGATGAAAAGGAAATAGAAAATTATGTAATTATATAATAATCTCAAAACTAAAAAAATAAAGATAGCTAATTTGCATATGCTTTGCATATGTGAAAATATGGAGCTTATTTTATAAAGACACAATAACTATCAAGAATTGCCAATACAAATGTGCCAAAAACATACATTATACAAGAAAGGATAACCTCCCTAACCCAGGGAGTTGAAGAAAGGGTATATCCATGTTCAGAAAATAAAACATAACTACTCTTAAGGAAAGAGGTCAGGTTTTACAGATGTAAATATCACCAAGAGAATACAGGAGATAGAAGAGGGAATCTCAGGTGTAGAAGATACAGTAGAAGAGATTGACACAGCGGTCAAAGAAAATTCAAAACATAAAAAAAAAAAATCCTAACTCAAAACATCCAGGAAATTCAGGACAAAATGAAAAGACCAAATCTAAGAATAATTGGAGTAGAGGAGAACGAAGATTGCCAGATCAAGGGACCTGAAAATCTCCTCAACTAAATTATAGAAGAAAACTTCCTCAACCTAAAGAAAGAGATGACCATAAAGGTACAAGAAGCCTATAGAACACCATATAAATGGTACTAGAAAAGAAAATCTCCTAGTCACATAATAATCAAAACACTAAGCACACAGAACAAAGAAAGAATTTAAAAGCTGCAAAGGAAAAGGGCCAAGTAACATATAAAGATAGACCTATCAAAATTACACCAGATGTCTCAACAGAGGCTATGAAAGCCAGAAGAGCCTGGTCAGAAGTCATGAAGACTCTAAGACATTACAAATGCCAGCCTAGGCTACTATATCAAATAAAACCCTCAATCAACATAGAAGGAGAAACCAAAATATTCCAGGACAAAACCAAATAAAAACAGTATCTATCTACCAAACAAGCCCTACAGAGGATCCTAGAAGGAAAACTCCACTACAAAGAAGGTACCTGCACCAAAGAAAGGATAAGATATTAAGCATCTCAAAACAATCTAATAGGAGAGAACCACAAGCACATAAATCTACCTACAAATACAAATATAACAATAACCAACAGTCATCTCTCTCTAATATCTCTCAATATTAATGGACTCAACTCAAATATAAAAAGACATAAGCTAACAGACTGGATAGGCAAAAAAGATCCAGCATTTTGATGCATACGAGAAAAATACCTCAATAATAAAGATAGATAATATATCAGAGTAAAAGGATGGGAAAAGGTCTTCCAAGCAAATAGTCCCAGGAACAAATATGGAGTTGCCATCCTAATACCTAAAAAAATAGAATTTCAACCAAAAGTTATCAAGCATGATGAGAAAGGACATTTAATATTCATCAAAGGGAAAATCCACTAAGAGAAAGTCAAAATTCTGAACATCTATTCCCCTAAAGGGGTTTGCAACTCCATAGAAAGAACAAAAATAACAACCAACCAGACCTCCCAGAGCTACCAGGGACTAAACTACCAACCAAAGAGTACATACACATGGACGGTTCCATGGCTCCAACAGCATATGTAGCAGAGGATGGTATTGTCAGGCATCAATAGGAGGAGACACCCTTGGTCCTGTGGAGACTTGAAACTTCAGTGTAAGGGAATGCCAGAGGGAATGGCAGAGTGAGTAGGTGGGAGAACACCCACATGAAAGCAGGGGGAAGGGGAATATGATAGGGAGTTTCTGGAGGTAAACCAGTTAAAGAGATAATATTTGAAATGTAAAACAAGAAATATCCAATAAAAAATCAAACTCAAAGAAAAAAATCATATGATCATCTCATTGGATACTGAAAAAGCCTTAGAAATAATACAACACCCCTTCATGTTAAAAGTATTGGAGAGATCAGGAAATCAAGGCCCATACCTAGAACTAATAAAAGCAATTTACTGCAAACCGACAGCCAATATCAAAATAAATGGAGACATATTTGAAGCAATCTCACTAAAATCGTGAACAAGACAAGGATGCATACTCTCCACATATAGTACTAGCTAGAAAAATAAGACAACAAAAAGAGATCAATGGGATGCAAGTTGGCAAAGAAGGAGTAAAGGTATCACTGTTTGCAGATGATATGATAGTATACATAAGCAACCCCAAAAATTCTACCAGAGAAATTCTCCAGCTGATAAAAAACTTCAGCAAAGTGGCCAGATATAAAATTAACTCAAATACATCAGTAGCCTTTCTTTATACAAATGATAAACAGTCTGATAAAGAAATTAGGGAAACAACTCCCTTCACAATAACCACAAATAATATAAAATATCTTGGGGTAACTCTAACCAAACAAGTGAAATACCTGTATGACAATAACTTCAAATCTCAAGAGTTAGAAATCTCTGTAAATTGCCTTTGGTACGGTGGCCAATTTTACTGTCAATTCTGCCAATCCATGAGCATGGGAGATCTCTCCATTTTCTAGAATCTTCGATTTCTTTCTTGATCTTTGAAAAATAAGCCAAAAATGTAAGATGGAAAAAAGAAAGCATCTTCAAATGAATGGTGCTGGTCGAACTTTCTGTTTGTATGTAGAAAAATGAAAATAGACTCATATTTGTTACCTTGCAAAAAGCTCAAGTCCAAATGGATCATGGACCTCAACATAAAACCAGACAGACTATATCTGATAGAAGAGAAAGTGGGAAAGAGCCTTGAACTCATTGGCCCAGGGGGAAATTTCCTATAGAAAACCTGAAAGGCTAATGCTTTAAGATCAAGAATTGATAAATGGGACCTCATGAAACTGGAAATCTTTTGTAAGCGTACTGGCTGGTTTTGTGTGCCAACTTGACACAGGCTGCAGTTATCACAGAGAAAGGAGTTTCAGTTGGGGAAGTGCCTCCATGAGATCCAG
>JADRCD010074213.1:470-11435 GCA_019843815.1 Montemys delectorum | reverse complement strand
GTTAATTTGACAACTTTGTCTTACACTTCAGCTACATTGCTTTTCTCAGGGCCTACGGTAGTGTGGTTACTGGGTTCTGGTAGAGGCATATTGTTTTGACAGTGGATTTCTTTTTTGCACTGGTATCTAGGCATCTAGCTAGAAGTACCTGAAAGCATGGAGCTACTGGTCTGCCAATGAGACTGGAGAGACCATAATACAGGACAGAAAGAACAGTGAGAATCACCCACCTGAGCTCTAACTTGCTGTGGCCTTGGAGTTGCCTGATACAAAGTGTTTCTAGGTATCAGTGGTAAACACAAAGGAAAGGCTAACTGTTATATTTTTAAAGAATTAAAAGTCTTTTACACTTATTTGTGTGTGTGTGTGTGTGTGTGTGTGTGTTGTATGTATGTGCATGTGGGGGCCAGAAACAACCTGCAGGACTTACAGGGTCCTCTCTTTTCATCATGTGGGTTCAGTGGATGAAACTCAGGTCATCAGGCTGGCTAGCAAGTACCTTATTGACTGAGATATCTTGCTAGCCCCTCTCCTTGCTACATTTTTTAAAGATTTATTTATTTATTTATTATATGTAAGTACACTGTAGCTGTCTTCAGACAGCCAGAAGAGGGCATCAGATCTCATTACGGATGATTGTGAGCCACCATGTGGTTGCTGGGATTTGAACTCATGACCTTCGGAAGAGCAGTCAGCGCTTTTAACCACTGAGCCATCTCTCCAGCCCCTCCTTACTACATTTTAAAAGAATAAATTGTACTTTGCATATTTAAGAAACAAAGCATGTTACAATATATATATGCATATCTACATTTCATATGTAAGTATTTATATGAATTATCCATCATCTTACTCCTTTCTAATGTGCACTTCACTTATTTAGATGAAAGATTATTATCCAAAAAAAAAGATGAAACGTCTTAGTCCCACAAGGAAGTCTTAGACATTGGAAAGGACCTCAAGTTCAGTTTATTATAGATAAAGTCTTTATTTGCTTAGTGTGATTTTGGCCTTTTAAGATATAGCTTTAAAGCAGGAGGAATAACATGAATATAACCCCAAAGGCTATTTAAACTACTGAGTGGTGATCTTAATTTTTTTTAGAAAAGAGAAGACCCTTCTCTTGAACTCTTTTCCATTGTCTTGCTAGCCACTTCAAAGGAAGCTTTGATGTGAACTTTCATGACTTTTTTTTCTCCAAAGGAGGGCATGAGGACATTGCAAGGAGTGATTGGAATTTGATTTGCCCACGCACCAATTCCTACCTCTCTTCATACTTCCTTATCAGGTCCTTGTAAGAAAAGAACAATGAACAACAACTGAGAATCATCTTGAAAGAATAAAGAGTGAAAGAGCTACTCCTTTACTGCCTCTGAGAATGGTGAGAGCTATGGCGTGGGCCATCTCCAGTCACGACTATGAGTTTTACAAATATGGGGCACAGTTCCACAGGAAGGGACACTATTTTTATAAGAGAACTCTGGAAGAAGACAAGTCCTCCATGAAAGAGACAGCGGAGCTCAATGTTTCTGTTTCCACTTCAATTCAGTCATGAAAGATGTCCTTGTAGTTGTGTCACAGGTCACAGTACCCATAATTGTGACACCCATGTTATAAGAGTCATTAGCCCTACCTTGCCCTTACATCCCCACTACATTTTGCTGTGTCTATTTACCTTGGATATTCTCTCCTACTTCCATCCTCTGTAGCAACCACATAGTATTACACTCATGCTCTAGTGTGAAAACTGAGACCACACTATGTTGAGATGCTCTGAATTTAATTGGTTGCTTACATTTGACCATTTCTGCATTTTACAAAATAAAAACAAAGTCAAATGTTCAATTATCTCTAGCATTCATCAATAAATAGAAATCATAGAAAGCCTGCTGCAATTTTTTTTTCCTGAATGAGCTTGTATCAGTTTGGGATCCCACAGAAACCAATTAAAACAAGTGTTCAAGTTCAAGTTATTTAGTTCAGAAATGAAGGAAAGACTTGTTGGGAGCAGGGAAGAAGTGAGAGATGCCAACAGAGAAGTCTATAAAGGTGATACTGAAACATAAATCAGATAAGACTTCTAAAAGTCAGGGTAGAAAGCCCACTGATGGCCAAGCAAGCAGAGGCATTTATATGCCAAAGCCTGTCAGTTTATGAGCTGTTAGGGAGTACATTGTTTTGAATGTCCCTTAGGGCACTTGTTTCCTTTTTCCATTTATTTATTTATTTACATCCTAATTTCAGCACCACTCTCCTCCTGGCCCTTCCTCACACAACTCTTCTCCCCATTCCCCTCCCCTTCTCCTCCAAGAGAGTTGATCCCCCCCAACCCCCTCCAACCCACCCTAGCACCTCAAGTCTCTGCAGGACTAGAGGGCCTGTGTTTCAAAGGCTGGGATGCCAGCTTAGAAGTATTTTGAGGTAGTGAAAAGTTTAAGAGGTTGGGGTCCAGTATAAGGCCACTGAGAGATTGCTCCACTAAAAAGATTGTTGTACCCCACTTTCTTCTTACTTTTTCTCTTTGACCATAAGGTGAGCTGTGATGTGCTACCTTGCAACTGACCCTGCAGAGTTCTAGCTTCAGCTTGAGAGAGGGTCCTGAGGAAGGGGTGAATAGAAGCAGAAGAAGAAAAACTCAAGATACCTCTTTCTTGAAGACCAAAGCCCAGTCTTTTATTTACTACAACTGCATAAGCTACTTCCTTAGAAATTGCATATCAGTTTTGTCATTTACCCCAGGTTCCCTTTTTATCATTCTATGAGCCAACATTTTATGACCTTAGCCTCTTTACTCTTAGAAATAGAAACTGAAATACAGAGCACATTCCAGACAAATGAACCAGACAGCAAGTCCAGTGTTTTTCATGTTGTTGTTGTTGTTTTGTTTTGTTTTGTTTTTAACATAGCAAGTCCTATGTGGTTCTCTTGGCACAGTGTTTGTGGTTGGCAAGTCTAGACATAGAGGCTATTTTTATGTGGGAAAGTTAGCTTTAAGTACAATACTCTTAATCTTTTATTTTTTATTTTTATTTTTTACAATTTAGCGAGCTCTTATTTGTTCCAATGCAAGCAGCACTGAAGCTCGTTTTTACAATTCTTAGCTACTTCAATATATTCTTTTAATCTCTGGATGTTTTCTTTTTTATATCAGCAACTCTAAGGCTTATTATTGGAAAGTATTAATCAATCCCAGAAAGTAGGAATATCATTAAGCCATCATCTTTTTTTTTTTTCTTGACACCAGACTTTTTGTCTGTCCCAGCCTCTATTTGGATCACACACCTCCTTTAGGGAGGAATATCTGGATCAAACTTAGTTGTTGATGGCTTCCATGGAGGAGACCACCATTTTACTCCTAATATTATATAACCATCTATCTGAACCTTGTTCTTTTAACTATTCCTTTCTCTTTCCTGATCCAGGTTCTTTCCTCAATTGACCAAATCCCATCTCCTTTAATATCTTTCTGACTAAGCTGATTCCTTAGTGCAGCTATCTCTGTTCTTTTAGGTCTGTGAAGCTGCTCATACAATTCATATTACATCTTTATATTTTGCAGAGTTGAGAAATACTGTAAGGAATAGTTCTTATTCCTCAGTGCTTTCAGCCTGCTTCCTTGGTGGCAAAGTGGGTTTTGCTGGTAGGTTAGAAATAAGCACAGACATTGAAAAGCATTCACATAGTTTGTTACTACAATATGACACTGATGCCACTAAGTAACTTTTTTTCTAAAAGTGGGCAAATAGCATGCTTACTTACTTAAAATTGACCCAAAAGGCCAATGAAACAATATATTTTATGGTCTTATTTTAAGAAGAAAATGAATCAACATTATCTATAAAAGTAAAACAGAAGATGGCCACTGAAATGATTTGACCACTTCAATTGGATACAAAAGGAAACTCAGGAAGAGCCATAAACTAGAAAATAAAACTATCACACTCATTTCTTATCTCAATGTTATAAACATGATTTCACATGAGTCATAGCTGATTACATGCTGGGAAAAAGTAACCGTCAGTGATAATTGCTAAATGGGACATCAACCCCCCTTCCAAGAATGTAAAAACCAGAGTATGAGGTGGAATTTTGTGAAATGCTGTCTTCTGGCATGACATGACTACCTCACCCAAGAACTCACAGTAGCTGTGGTTACAGGCACACGAGCTGGACAAGGTTAAGCTAGCAAAAGTTCCAACATAGATTGGGGGAGAGAGCTCATGGGGTTCCACCACTGGAGGAGCACCTATTGGCAGTTGATAGATGCTAGCAGAGAGCCATTTTTCTTTGGAGGTATGGTCATTGGTTGTTCATGCTCCAGTGGAGGAACTCATATCATGCACATATGAGCATCACTAATAGGATTCAGTTTTTTAAGAAAAGGAAATTAAGCTGTGAGAGGGATGTTTTGAGGATCTCAGAAGGAGTTGGAGGAGAGAGATGAGAGGTGGTATAATAATATTATATTCATACATGAAATACTCAAGGAATAAATTTTACAAACCGATTTTGCAGTCTTTTGTCCTAGCATTTGTGAGGCTAAGGCAGGAAGATTGTTGAAAGTTTGGGACTGATTTGAGCTACATAGTAAGCTCCTCTTTTGCTATCTTGTTCTTTTATTTGTCCCTTAGATTCCATATATGAAAGCTTGCTAGCTATTTATCTGATATGGGATAAATACCCAGAGTATACCAAGAACCCTAAAATTAAAATAAAAATGAGCAAATAATCCAACAAACCAACAGGGAAGTGAACTTAACATATCATTTTTCAAATGAGGAAATATAAATGGCCAAAGAACACATAGAAACATTTCCAACATCAATAACCATGCAGGAAACACAAACCTAAACTATATTGTGTCATCTTTTCCGATTTATCTGTATGGTAATTTGAACTAGAATGGCCCTAGTAGACTCATTTGTTTGAATGCTTGGTCCCTAGTTAGGGGAATAGTTAGGATAGATTAGGAGGCATAACCTTCTTAGAAGAGGTATGTCACTAGGAGAGGGCTTTGGAGTTTCAAAAAAGCTCATACTAGGACCAATCTGTCTCTGTCTCCTTGTCTCTCTGTCTGCCTCTCCTCTCTCTGTCTGTCTATGTCTCTCTCTGCTCTTCTTTGTCTCTCTCTTTCTCTGTCTCTCTGTCTCTCTCACTGTCTCTCAGTCTCTATGTATTCTGTCTTTCTCTGTCTCTCTCTGCCTCTCTGTCTCCTTTGTCTCTCTGTGTCTCTTTCTGTTTCTCTGTCTCTTTGTCTCTGTCTCTTTCTGTCTCTCTCTGTCTCTTTCTTTCTGTATCTCTTTCTGTCTCTCTGTCTCTCTCTGTATGTCTGCCTCTGTTTCTGTCTCCTTTGTCTCTCCTCTCTCTCTCTCTTTCTCTCTCTCCCTGACTCCTGCCTGCAGATCAGGATGTAAAGTCTTAGCTACTGCTCTTAGTGCGATGTTTGTGTGCCTGCTGCAGTGCTTCCTGCCATAATGACCAGGGATTTACCCTCTGAAACTGAAAAAAGCTCCCAATTAAATGTTCTTTTGTAAGTTGCCTTGGTCATGATGTCTCTTCACAGCAATGGAACAATGTCTAAGATAATTTGAAAGCTTCTTGGAACTTCCCATAATCTCACTTCTGGATCTCAGCTATCTATGCTTATCTTAGGCACATTAGGGCTGTGACATTGCAGTCTCCTAGTTAAAAGTATTAGCAGATTTTGTTCCAGCAGGAATGCTAAGTCAGTAATTACCCTACACGTGTCACCTTTGCACTTGATGGGATTCTCTTTATACTTTCTTAGTATGTGGTCAATTTTTCTAAGTGTTCCATGAAAATGAATGTGTACTCTGTGTTTGCTGAATGCAATGTTCTGCATATAAAGAGTCAAGCTATGTTTTATTATATATTGAATCTTTACTATTCTTTCTATATGTATGTTGACTTACTAATAACGTTTTTGAGAAAATTAAGCAAGATCTTCTTTAATGAGAGATCTATATTATAAATATTTGCTTTAATTTTTGAAACTACCTTTTAAGTATATAGAAATTAAAATCGTTCTAGCTTCATGGTGGATTAGTTATCTTATTGACAAGTGAGATCCTGTTTTAGTTCTTCTTTTCCCTTTGAATTTTGTTTTCCTTAAGATTAATTTTTCTGGTTATTTGTCTACTATGTTCTTCATTTTAGTGGCAATATATTTTTATATTTTATATGTGTCTTTCAATAAAAAGACAAACATTTGTCTTCTGTTTTTCATCCACTCAGTCAAAACATATTTATTTACCAATCAATGGTTAATAGTGATTAAAGCTGAGCACAGAGGCACATATATGTATTACCAATACCCAGAGGGAAGAGGCAGGAGGATTGTAAGTTCAAGACTAGCCTGGACTCCACAGCAGACCCTGTCTGAAGAAAACCAAATCTACTCCAACAACAACAGCAAGACAACAGAAAACAACACCTTCACTCAAAAGAGATGGTACTTAATAAAATAGATTTGTGGATCTATTTGGTTTTAACATTTTTGCTTGCTTGTTCCTTTACTTCCAATACAGTAAACAAACATACAATAAATATTTATCGTGTAAAATGACATTCACTGCATGTTTGAGGGTTGTTGCTAAGCTTTCTTTCTCACTTTACTCTTAGTGCACAGGCTCCAGGCTAGTCAGGAAATTCTTCCCAAACCTTAGTTATTCTTTTGAAATAACTCAGTTGAATATCCCTCTTCCAACTTTTTGTGTTTCACTGACCCAAAAATTTTTTAAAAAAAAAAAAAAAAAAAAGAATCCTGGAATTCTGGCATGAAGGCACTCACCTATACTTCCTGCCTGTTGGAGTTTGAGGCAAGGGGATAATGACTTGGAGGCCATCCTGGACCAAGTAAAAGCTTGGTGTGAAAATAAAGGTAATAACAAGAACTGTAGAGTAGAGCAGGCAGAGCTGCAAGAGGCAGAACAAGGGAAGGTTTAGTATGTTAACTGATTCTGCAAAGGCAGTCCTGTTATAAAGTGAATCTCCTTCTGTTCTCCCTATTTCTGTGAGGGGTTTGTCCTGTGATACATGTGCCTTCAGCTAACTTCTGAAAGCTCCCTATTTAGGAGGTCATGATTTTGACTGCTGGGTGTATAATTAGAAAGTGCTCATTAAGGACTCTGTCCTGCATTTTTCTGTGGGATGGCAGACAATATTCTTAGTAGTTGCCAGGTGGTAGTAGTCCTGCAAATTGGAATGAATCCAAAAGCAAAGGAAGAACTTTATAAAGATGAAAGGGGGAAACATTATCAGTAGCTACAGAACAGCTAGAGCAAGGGAGGAAACAGTTTGATGGCCTCCCAGCTACCAAATCTAGAGCCTTCTTTATACTTAATGTTTTCATAGAGCTTGTAACACAACATACAAATTTCCTCCAGCCCTTTATCTCTCCTTTCTCTGTTGTCTTTTGGTCCTCCCATCTCCTAGGTTATATGTGCTTTCTTATTCTAAAATGTTTTATTGATTCTTTCTGAATTTTACATCAGGCATCTTAACCTCCAGTCATCTCCCAGTCCACCCTCTACCCTTGCAACCCACCTCCCACCATCCACGAAGCCAGTGGACCTCTTACTGTCTTCTGACCATGGGGTGGGTCTTTTTACATGTGTTTTATAAATATTGATCTAGAGTCCTGTTTCTTCTCCAATCCTCCCACACTAATAACATTCCATTCGGATGGCTTCAAACACACTTTTTGCTGATGACACTCAAACTCATGTCTCTGGTTTCTTTGTAAAGGCTAGCCCATCTTTTGAATTACCTGCTGAGCATCCTACCTAGAAGCACCTGTGAAGCCTTAGCTCTTCATATCTAAAGCTGGATTTGTACTTTTTTCTTTCAAATTAAGTTCCATGACCTATGACTTTGTCAATTCTCCTCTGAGATATAATATTTAATAGTCTTACTCAGTGTAGCAGGAGTGTTCTGGAATATGATGCATCTTGGCCAAATTAACTTTGATATTTACATTTTTATTAATATTTATGTAAAATGTAGAATGCCCATGTGTGAGACATTGTGTGCACACACTTACCATACAATGAACCTGTACAAGTCAAAGGACAACTTCCAGGAGTCAATTCTCTCCTTCTACCCTATAGTCTTGGGGATTGAACTCAGGCCTTCAGGTTTGGTAGCAAGTGCTTTTACTTGCTGAGCCATCTCACTGTTCTGACTTTTTTTTTTTTTTTTTTTTTTTTTTTTTTTTTTTTTTTTTTTTTTTGAGCCGTGGTCTCATTTTGTAGTCCCTGCCACCAGTCTCAAACTCTTGATCTTCTTGCCTTTCACGATAGGACCTGGAGCTGGAAATTTGTGTGTATGTACCCATTCTCAGCTCCAAATAGATGCTGATGCTTAAGTGGAAAGTTGTGTCTAAATTAAAAGCTCAAAAGGGGTTTGAGTGTTATTACATATAAGCATAAATGAAAAGAATTGCATGCTTCTTCTGATAAGAGGTAGAGACTTTACTGAGTAATGCTTCATGGTTGAATAAGAAAGCTCAGTAAGAAGAGAAGAAAACTTTGATCTCCCAAAGTCCTGCTTGAAAACAGTATATTAAATGGTACAATGTTGAAAAATGTCTTCTTGCGACCTGGAGCAAAACAAACATGTCCTTGCAAGGCTTCTCAGCACTGGGCTATAATCACAGCATTTAGAAGGCTGAGGTAGGATTATTGTGAGTTCAAGGTCAGCCTGAGCTTCAAAACTCTCTCTCTCTCTCTCTCTCTCTCTCTCTCTCTCTCTCTCTCTCTCACACACACACACACACACACACACACACAAAACAAGGATTTACTAACTAAGCATTAGCATTGAACATTTTGAGCAATGTTATAGTCAGTAGTTAAAATAAGGAAAAGTAAATAGGACTGAAGTACACACAAAAAAGGATGGTATCAGAATTTGAAGATAATGATTGTATTCAGATGATCTGAAAGAGGAATAATTAGAATTAACATGATAGCTTAGTACAGGCTTTGGATATAAGAATCTCCCAAATCCATTGTATTTCATTAAATCGGAAACCAATAGAAAATGAAATTAATACAAAATACCCAACAGTAAATCTAATAAAAGGTGTGTGAGACCTTTACAGAACAAAATTATTATATTTTATTTTGAGACACAAAGGAAGTAATGAGCTGCTATTGTCTGACTGTTCAAATCAGAGCATCTGTAATCATAAGATATGGTTTAGAATGATCACCCTGTGGAGGGAGCACAGAATTCCTTTAATGATATTTAAAATGCATTTTCCTATATTTCAACAAACAAAGGTTACCAGAGCCAGTGGTTAAAGTCAAAATACAAAAACGCAAAGGGATATTAGATTCTAAATCATAATTGTAATATTTGCTAGTATTTTAGAGAAAAATGAATTGAGACTTGTACTTCATGCATGATGTCAGAGAGGTTTATTATAAAAATTAACTGAAGAGGCAAAGTATTGTATTTTTAGGTATTTGGAATTCTTATAAACTTTATAAGTTCTGATGTGATAAAAATCATATTTTGATGAAAATAGTTGTACCCATAAAACTAAAACTGTGTAGAGAAGAAATGATACAACATGAGTAAAATATTTTTTTAAAAACATGAAAAACTGGATTGGTATCTTAGACTAACTGAAAACATTAATAATATTCCAATAAGGGATAGGAATAGGCTTAACAATTGCTGTTTTAAAAATTCACTTACAACAAAGTTATTTTACTGAAAGACCTGTTTTCATAGAGTATATATCAACTTGCTTGATATAGACTTTCAAAAGAAAGAAACTTGTAATGTAATCCGATAGAGGGCTAATATCCAATATATACAAAGAACTCAAGAAGTTAGACTCCAGAGAACCAAATAATCTTATTAAAAAATGGGGTACAGAGTAAAACAAATAATTCTCAACTGACGAATACTGAATGGCTGAGAAGCACCTAAAGAAATGTTTAACATCCTTAGTCATTGGGGAAATACAAATCAAAACAACTCTGAGATTCCACTACACACAAGTCAGAATGGCTAGGATAAAAAAAAAACTCAGGTGACATCGGATGCCAGAGAGGTTAGAGAAAGAGGAACACTCTTTCATTGCTGGTGGAATTGCAAACTGGTACAACCACTCTGGAAATCAGTGTGTCGGTTCCTCCAGAAATTGGACATAGTACTACCAAAGGACCCAATTATACCCTCCTGGGCATATCCCCAGAAGATGCTTGTCTTACTCAGGGTTTTATTCCTGCACAAACATCATGACCAAGAAGCAAGTTGGGGAGGAAAGAGTTTATTCAGCTTACTTCCACATGGCTGTTGATGACCAGAGGAAGTCAGGACTGGAACTCAAGCAGGTCAGGAAGCAGGAGCTGATACAGAGGCCATGGAGTGATGTTCCTTACTGGCTTGCTTCCCCTGGCTTGCTCAGCCTGCTCTCTTACAGAACCCAAGACTTCCAGCCCAAGGATGGCACCACCCATAAGGGGCCCTACCCTCTTGGTCACTAATTGAGAAAATGCTCCACAGCTGGATCTCATGGAGACACTTCCCCAACTGAAGCTCCCTTCTCTGTGATAACTCCAGCCTGTGTCAAGTTGACACACAAAACTAGCCAGTACAATTGACCCCTTGTCAACTTGACACACAAACACATCACTATTAAGCCTCAACCCTTACTTTCTTATTCATCCCCAAGATCTAAAGTCCCACAGTCTTTACATATTAAAAGTTCAATCTATTTAAAATGTCCAATATCTTTTAAAATTCAAAGTCTCTTAACTATGGGCTCCACTAAAATACATTCTTCCTTCAAGGGGGAATAATATCAAGGCACAGTCACAATCAAAAGCAAAACCAATGTCTGGGACCCAACTCACAATCTTCTGGGCTCCTCCAAGGGCTTGAGTCACCTCTCCAGCTCTGCCATTTGTAGCACACATCTTGTCTTCT
>JADRCD010074199.1:1167-15255 GCA_019843815.1 Montemys delectorum | reverse complement strand
TTGTTTCTCAGTCATTTGAGATTTCTCTGTTTAGATCTGTACCCTATTTTTAATTGGATTCTTTTGTTTTTAAAGTATAGTTTCTTGAATTCATTATCTTGTTTGGATGTTCTTTCTGTATTAGATGTGAAGCTAACAAAAATCTTTCCTATTCTGTAGGCTGCTGCTTTGTCTAAATGACAATGTCCTCTGCCTTACAGAAGCTTTTCAGTTTTACAAGGTTCCTTTTATTAATTTTTTTCTGTTCATGCTACAGTGATCTGTTTAGAATGTCATCCCCTATGCCATGAGATCAAGGCTATGCCCCACTTTCTCTTCTATCAGGTTCAGAGTATCTGGTTGTTGAGGTCTTTGATCCAGTTGGACTTAAGTTTTGTGCAGGATAATACATATGGATCTATTTGCATTCTTCTACATACAGACATCCAGTTAGAGCAGCACATTTGCTGAAGATGCTTTCCTGTTTCCATTGTATAGTTTTGATTTCTTTGTCAAAAATCATGTGTCTATAGTTGTATAGGTTTATTTCTGAGTCTTCAATTTGAGTCTGTTGATCAATGTGTCTGTTTTTATGCCAATACAATGTATATTTTGTTGTTATAGCTCTGAGGTATATATTGAAATCAGGAATGATGGTAACTCTAGCAGTTTTTATTGTTCAGCACTGTTTTAGCTATTCTAGGTTTTTGGTTCTTCTATATAAAGTTGAGTATTGTCCTTTCAAGGTCTGTAAAAAATTGTGTTGGAATTCTGATGGTGATGCTATTGAATTTATAGCTTGCTTTAGGTAGGATGGCCATTTTTACTGTTAGTCATACAATGCATGACTATTGGAGATCTTTTTTATCTTCTAATATCATCTTTAATTATTTTCTTTAAAGACTTGGATTTTTTTATACCGTTCTTTCACTTGCTTGGTTACAGTTATACCAAGATATTTATATTATTTGATGCTATTGTGAAAGGTTGTGTTTTCCTGATTTATTCCTCAGTCCATGTCATTTGTATATAGGGGGGCTATTGATTTGCTTTTAGTTAGTCTTATATCTATCAGATTTGATGAAGGTGTTTATCAGCTATAGGAGTTCTCTGGTAGAATTTTTAGGGTTACTTATGTATACTATGATATCATCTGCAAATAAAAATACTTTGACTTCTTCCTTTTCTACTTGAATTCCCTTAAACTCTTTCAGTTATCTTATTGCTCTAGCTAAAACTTAAAGTACTGCATTGACTAGATATACAGAATGGACAAAACAAGTTGCCTTGTTCTTGATTTCAGTGACATTCCTTTGACTTTCTCTCCATTTAAGTTGATATTAGATCTAGGGTTCCTATAAATTGCCTTTATCATGTTTAGGTATAGCCCTTATATCTTTAATCTCTCTAGGACTTTATTATGAAGGGGTATTGGATTCTGTCAAAGGCCTTTTATATATCTAATAAGATGGTATTTTTTTTTAGTTCATTTATATGATCGATTATATTTACTGAATTTTGTACGTGAAACCATCCCTACATCTCTGGGATAAAGCCCACTTGGCCATGATGGATTATCTTTTTTATTTGATCTTGGATTTGGTATGCAAGTAGTACACTGAGTATTTTTGTATTTATGTCTTAAGGGAAATTGGTCTGTAATTATCTTTATTTAGTCTTTATGTGGATTTAGTATCATGGTAACTGTGTTGAAATGTCTTAACCATTCACTACTTTTTCTGTTTAGTCTTTATGTGGATTTGGTATCATGGTAACTGTGTTGAAATGTCTTAACCATTCACTACTTTTTCTGTTATCATTCCATCAGCTTTTGCTCAAAGTTATTTAATCCATTTTGAATTTTTGTACTTTTCTGTTCAGCTATGACTGTAAATTATTCCTAAGCGACCTCACAAGGTTTTAGAATTTAAAAACTAAACACTAAGTACCATGCATTACCTAACTTATTGAAGTTTTAATTTCATTTTTAAACTCTAGAAATAAAAATACTATCACCTGCAGTTTTCAGAAGTGAGGTAATTTATACTTTTAAAGCCATTAACCAAATAATTTTTATCTGTCATTCCAGCTAGCAGCTTAATAACATCTAGGGTGAGATTCAGCTGTCTGATGAGAGCCCTCAAAGCCAAAAGTTTGTACTGTGAAAAGCATGGGTATTCATAGCTACCATTCTCAGAATTGAAGATGAGACACTATTGAAAAACCATGTATATGGAATCTTCTCTCTGACAATCAGAATATTAATAGGAAAAAATCTAACAAATGAATCTTTTAAAAAATTAGTTTATTTTTATAACTTAATACATATAGATAGTGTTTTTTGATTAAATTATCCCATTATCATCCTTTTTTATATATTTCTTCCTCCCACCAAATCCTTACTTTGTTGTCGGTCCCCCTTCTATTTTCATGTCTTTTTTTTTGGAATGCAATCCACTGTAGTTAGTTAGGGTTGGCTGCTTGGGCACAGGTAGGGGATTATGTACTTGGGTGGAAGCAATACACCAGCGTCTACTCCTAGCACTGAGAAATAAGATGCCCTCTCCCTCTGCGACCTTTAACTGTCCATAGCTCCTCTGGGAAGGGGGAGGCTTCATGAGCCCGTCCATTATGGAATGTTGATGGGCCTAGTCTTGTGCAAGTCTTGTGCAATTTGTCACTGCTGCCGCCTGAAATTGTAAAAGTTCATATGAATGTGGGAAATAGATTGCAGAAAAATTAAGAGCAAGGATTGTCAGTTGCAGGAAGCATTCATTTGCATATATGATGAAAGTAAGATAGAATTTACAAAAGTGCTTGAAATTTCACATATTTTAAAACACAATATGTTGTATGTGATTCCTTATTTATGATTTTGAACTATAAATACAGGAATTCACAGATAAAATTGGCAATCTGTCTAGGAGGCTAGCTGTGACCTTGTTAACATTTTTTTTTTTTACTAAATGTGCACAAGATTGAGACAGACACCAGGATGCCAACTGATTAAGGTCCCATGAGAAATAACTGTCAAGGCACTGGAATGCTCAGTGTTTACATAAGCTTCCTCATCTATGATCCATTCAGCACATAAAGTTTGCCTTGATGGATAAGAAAGAAAGAGAATGCCATGACAATTCCCAGCTAAAATAGATGAATAAATCTTATTTGAGAAGTTGCTTTGCTACTAGAACCAGGATATTTTAAGTTCCTTGGTAAGCACTTTCTTTGTCCCATTGTTTGGTATTTCCTGTTTATGTGTCATTATTTTATGATTCATTATGAGTTTCTGTAATACCCACTTTCCCCTTGTATCTCTCAGGACTGAAGTGTCTTGTGCTGTTTTAGCACACTGATATTTCTGATATCCTTGGGGTCAGTGGTTCTCAATGCTGAGTGCACTTTCAACTCATCTTTTTAATTTATCCATTTAATCAATTATATTAAAAAGCCTTGTTGTTGGATCTTAAGTGCCAGCAAGGTTAAAAACCTTCCCAGGCAATTACAGTGTATATGTACAGATTACAGTATATTTTAAATTCCTTGGTAAGTATTTCTTTGTGAGAGTTGTGTGGGCCCATTGTTTGGTATTTCCTGTTTATGTGTCATTATTTTATGATTCATTATGAGTTTCTTTAATACCCACTTTCCTCTCATATCTTCCCAGACTGTAGTCCTGGCTTAGAAACATTGAATGTTAGCATTGGAGAATGTTGCTTATTTATGTTTTAAATTTGTTTTCCTCCTGTCTAGGATGACTAAATTACACGTCTAGGAAGTACCTTTCCGTGTTTACTTTCACATTTTTTTCTGTATTTTGAGTCACTTGGAGAAATCTTTGTGTAGCTTCAAAGTTTAATTTAAAAAGAAACATATGTTGCACATTAAAATGCTTTTGTTGTGTCAGATTAGGTTTTTAAAAATTGTTTATTCTCAGTACTTGAGTGTGCAATGTTGTTTAATCTTGACTGCATTTTGATATCACCTGGGGAAGTTTTTAAAACCACAGATGGTATAGAGGAACTGTCTAGAGAAATTCCGTTAAAATTGGTCTGGTGTACCAGGATTAAAAAAAGGTCTCCACATAATGCTATAATAGAGTATTTGTAGATAACACACACATGCTTAAGTTATGTAAATAATATGTTAGATAAATGATATGCTAATCTATCTTTGAACTAAGAAAGCCAGCTAAGCACAGTTCTTCATGGGAATTGCTTAGAATCACGGAGCTTTGAAAAATAATGATGTTGGTGCATTATGCTCTAGCAATTATGATACCATTAGTCTGGGAAGCAGGCCTGGTGATTCTGATTCATAGTAAAGTTGGGGGCTACAGTTTATCCTGATCTGCAAAGTACATCTTTTTAATGTCAGCAGTTGGTGTCATAGTAAGGATGTTTGTATGAAGGGCCTGTATATGAAACTGAGCCTTCAAGGCCTTAATGTATTAATAGTATATAATAGTATATTCTCCCTTCATCCCCTTACTTATTACCAAATAAAAGTTTCATGTTGTGAAAATTGGTTATGGTATAGGACTCTACACTTCATTATTTTGAGTTATTGTTCAAATTGCTATTATTGAATTTGCTACTATTGAATCGGGGCTTTATTTGGTCTTCTGTTTGAATATGAGTTTCTGGTGGGAAGGCCAATATCTTTAACGTTTTTAAAGTATAGACCACACATCTTTCCAGAGTTCAGATGGATGTTAGTGATCATTTCAGAGTTCAATGATACTTACATAAGTGACTGCCTATTAAATTCTCCATGAGGTGGATTTTCAGAAACCTAACAGATATTTAGGGTACAGGTGAACACAGGCTTTTTTTTTAAACCTCTCTTTGGAGAAAAGAAAAACGCGATGACATTGGTGTTTAGCAGACTTCCTGGAGACTCTGCTTTTTACTTCAAAGGGGTATCTTTTGAAAGGAAAACTCGTGTATTTAACTGGTGACAATAAAGTGGAGGAGAAAGTATTGATTTTTTGCAGCAAACATATGGCTCATTTTTATTACAGTTCAACAAAATCGCCAATATCCTATATAAAGAAAGCATTTTAATAAAGTTGACATCCTTGGTAGAGAAACAGCAAGGCTTTCATTTGCAAGCTGTTGCCACTGGGGGTCACCATTACAATTGCTAAGTGTTGCCTGTCGCAGAGCAACTGCTGCTGCAACTTGGCTAAAATGAGGAAGATGGGCGGAGGACTGATGCCTTTTAAGTAGCTTCTTTTCCTTAGTGTCACAGAAAGGCATTTTCAGATATTAAGATAAATATTTGTGTTTTGTGGGTAGGATACTCAAGTGTGATAAAAAAAAAAGAGACTCAATAAATTGCTTGTCTGTGTAATAGATAAAAGGATTCTTCACGGTTATAGCTCATCTCAGAGCTCTGTGCTGTCCTTCAGAGAGGGTGATCAATATATACTTTTCTGCCCTTCTACATTTTTCAAACATTTAACTAGGATTGGTCTGCAACATGTTTTCAAATAACTCAACCTTGTTTGCTTTATGAGTACCAGCCCCTACTGTCTTACGTTATTAGTCAATACATTGTTTCTGTCTATAAAAATCCCTTCAGCTGTTTGCTTCATACATATTAAACCATTGCCATTATATCAGGGGAAAAAATAAAGAAGGAAACAAGAGCCAGAGTCTCCTAAAGAGTGAGTCATCACAGAGCAAAATACTGCTTTTAGATGATGTGCAGTTACATACACATTTTGCAATACAGATGGTCAGGGTAAGATGCCCAGACAGCAGAAGGGCAAAAGGACAGTAGATGACACTTACTCCTGGCTGTGTCCTAAGTAGGCTATGTAACTATGCAATAGACTCCACTTATGTTAGATTTTGCCCAAGTAAACCTTCCCATTTTACGCAACTCTCCTGACCTTCATTGTTTGCTCAGTACATTTAATCAACATCTCTTCAAGATTCCCATGATGAGAATCATGGATAAAACAATATATAACACAGAAGTATTGCCCTCAAGGCCAACTCCTGAAGTGAAGACTTACACATACAGGGCCTGCTGCTCGGAAGCATTCTCACACTCCACCATTGTCTTAAAATTCTTAATAGTTTTGAAGTAAGGGCCCTGCATTTTCCTTTTCTTTTGGGGTTCAAAAATTACACACCCGAGCCCGACTGCCCTGAAGGGATCCACATTGTAAGGGGGAGACAAAGGGATTATAATCGGTAGTTATTAAGCTAAGATTTGAAGTTTGGTCTGTTAGTTTTTTGAAGGAAATATTATGGAGAGGGTATTATTCTGTGTGAGGAGAAGCAGAGTGAATTTAGAAAGTTTTTATTCATGATTCACATATTATTGAGTACTTACTATGTGCAAAGCACTGTGCTAAATGACTCAGGAGATTAAAAATGAATTAGTTGTGAGCCTTGCCATCCATCTCAAGCTAACGCAGTTTATAAAAAGTATACACAGGGCATAGCGGGTTTGGTATGATTAAGCACTCCACAGAGCTGGAATGGGACATCTGTGGGAATGCTATATTTTTTTCTTATTTTTCCAGGCTTCTTTTTCTAATTTATCTCATGTAGGTTTGGAAAACCATTTTTTTTTACGCATCCCTTTGAAAATACCCCTATCCACTATCTCTTGAAATAAATTCTTGGAGCCCTTAACATATCATTAAAGATACACTATAGTATGCATCTAACTTTCTTTGTTTTTGTGTGTGTTTACATTGTAGTATCATTAAATATTAATTTTGATTTTAGATAACTCAGTTTTCAAACCTGAGATTTTTTATCTATACTAAAAAAAATTAAATTGATCTTGTAGGGTTTTGTGATGTTTAAAATGAGATTATATACTATAGGGCAATATTTTAAAATTTAACATGTATGTAACATTACTGGAGAATCTTGCGAGAATGTAGAATCCAATACAAGTATATGATACAATCCAAGACTCTTTTGTTATAAAATAGTTCTTAACATATGAATGTTTAAAATAAAGTTTAAGGAAAACATACCATTTGCCAAGTTAAACATTTCTCGTAAACTTGTGTGTCAGAAAGAAAATAGTTTAAGACAAATCATTAATGAGTATAGAATTCTGCTTTGTTTGAAGAATTTCATATAAATAATGTTTGCCTCTTCTTATATCCTCCCCTATGTACACATCCTTTCTCAGAAGACAAGAGAGGTTTCTAGTGAAAAATAAAGTTGGGATGGGTTATAACATTTGTGTGAAAAATATTTCAGGAAGCTTTTCTTCCTTGGGTAGTTTATACGTAGCTGGAGGGTTTGCTCAATTCTCTTTTCATAGGAATATATTCTGACCTGCATTATCATGCCTGTTAACTTGTTTGAAGATCAAGAAGTCAGATCACTGTTATGATGAACTCAGTTCAGTCTAATTTATAAATATTTCTGTGACTCCTGTAGCATAGCATTGCAAAGTTATATGTGAAGCAGATGCTCATAGTCCGCTAGGGGAGAAGGATATGCCAAATAAACTCATTCATTGTGGTGCAAGAGGTACAAAAGTTACAGAGATAAATAGATGGGGAGTAGGTAGGTTATAGGCTGAAGTGGGAAAATGCAGCTGGTCAGGGATGTTGTTATAATGGAGGCTCCATTACTTATTTGTAAAGCTGAAGTTAAGGCTTTGTTTCTGCGGTTTAACATTGAAGCCAAGCAGACTTAGAAAACTAGAATTCTTTCATCTATAATAGATAATTCTCTTCTCTCTGAAGTTCTTGATGAAACTATGTGCCTGAGAACACAGCATGGTGAACATTAAAGGATCACCCTTTTATCCATTGAATAAATGTTTACTGCCCAAACTCTGGCCTCCATAAGTGATGCAGGGGCAAGTGTCTTTCCTTTCTCCATCAATCCTCAGATCTTTAGATTTATGTCTGAATAGATCATGTATTTCTCAGACTGCTGTTACCATGGTGAAATACCTGAGAATACTCTATTTGGATGAGGAAAATAATTTATTCTTGCCTCTTGGTTTACAGGATTCTGTACATGATTCATTGATATCACCTTTAGGCTTGTTAAGTCAGAATATTATGGTGAGGAGCACATAATACTAAAAACCACCTGCCATTCTGGTTCCTAAGGGATCCAACCTCTTTTGGCTTCTGTAATCCCATATATGCATGATATCTAGACATACATTCAGAAGACAGACAGACAGGCACATGGACACACACACACACACACACACACACACACACACACACACTATATTTAAGTACAAAAGGGTTTCGGAGAATGAAGCATAAGAACTGCCATAAATCAGAAATATGGAGTTGTAGGCAAGTCAAACAAGAAATGAGGAAAGATTTTGCCAATGCTTAGTTATAGCTCTCCCATTCACTTTTGAGTAGTGTTCTTGGGGTTTAGTATCTCTTGTTTAGTAAATAAATCAGTACTGGGAAAAGAGGCATATGAGACAACTCAACATTTTTTAAAAAAAGATTTATTTATTTATTTTATGCATATGAGTACATTGTAGCTGTACAGATGGCTGTGAGCCATCATGTGGTTGCTGGGAATTGAACTCAGGACCTCTGCTTACACTGGCTCCTCTTGCTCTGGCCCAAAGATTTATTTATTGTTATATGTAAGTACACTGTAGCTGTCTTTAGACACACCAGAAGAGGGTGTCAGATCTCATGGTTGTGAGTCACCATGTGGTTGTTGAAATTTGAACTCAGGGCCTTCAGAAGAGCAGTCTTAACTGCTGAGCCATCTCTTCAACCCACGACTCAACATTTTATTTATTGATCATTCCCCATTTTACAAACCATGTCATAAATTAATTTATGTCAGAGAAGCACATGTAGTAACAGCTGGGTCAGTTTATCTGTTATCTTGATCCATGTGTTTGTATTCTTCTTCTGATGGAAGCAACGAGGGCTAAACTATATATATGTTGTTTAAAGCCATATGATTAATATATTTGTTAAAATAGGAGAAGTAATAAAGGGGTATCAACACTGCATTTGAAGTGGTTTTAACACAAATAAATACAATAAGTTCAAATAAATTTTTATTTTCCTTCATATACATATGCAGTGTGGGATGATGGAGGAGGAGCTATATTCGATACAGTTTTTTTTATGCAAAAATTTATTTGACCAAAATGTAGAAAAAGTGATACTATTACATATGATACAATTGTAAGAACCTAAAGAACAGAGTAGATTTTATCTATTGCACAGTTTACTCAAAGTTCATCTCCCTGGTAGTGTGATGCTTAATAAATATGAGTGAGGGGCAGGGGTTCAGGTAAGCTAGAAGCAGGGGGACTTTCAGTCAGGACTGTAAACTTGAGTTGGCCCCATACTGCTGGGGAATGTGGAATGTTTCAGTGTGAGATGTTAACTGAGAAAGGAAAACTACAAAGCCAAAAAAATGTGCAGCCTACAGAGCACTCCACATCCAGTTCAATCAGGAGGTCTTGGTCTTTTATTAGTGTCATTCCCGAAGGAATTCAATGATGAACATTCTTTTACATGAACTTATATCATATAGGATGGGTTTCAGTGAAAAATAAAGAGAAGGTACCTTGAGGTGCTGAGAAGAAGGTATATTCTTTTGATTTAGGATGAAATGTTCTAAAGCTATCTGTTAAATACATTTGGAACATAACCTCTGTTAGTTCCACTGTGTCTCTGTTTAGAAAAACCAATGCATGAGACATATTATTTGTAACTGTGTACCCACTAGCCAGAGCCAATTATTTGTTACTACTCCGTTAGAAGGAAGGCTAGTTGGTATAAAAATGTAAACTCCTATCAGTTTCAATTAAAAATTCTTTGCCATGCATACATCAAGCCTGCTGCCATATGTTTCCCTAAGGAAAGAAAGCATCTCTCAAATCAACATTAAGGTGTCAGAAAAATTCTAGAACTAGAGCCTCTAACAAAGTTGAATTGAAGAGATCAAATGGAAGGAGTTGTTCTAAGAATTAAGGACTACAAGGTAAGCCATGAGAAGAAATAAGTGGGATAGTTTTGAGGCAGAAAAAATGTAATCAATATAGATGTCAAAGCATTAAGGCTAGAGTAAACAAGGAATTGGAGACATCAAGCAGCAATCAATATAGAGCAAGCAAAGGTGATTTGTAGTTGTGGGTAGATGAAAGGCAGTTTAAGACCCAGCCAGGGACATATCCTGCTTAACACTGACAGCAGGCCTCTATTCTTATTTTTGTATCCTTTCAGTGTGCCAATTGTAAAACCCATGCTAGGCAGCCAGTTTCCTATCAAGACAATTGTTTAAAAATCCATCAGTGGCTCCAAGTGCCTTCACCAGTTGAACCAGGTCCATCTGTTTACTGCATGCTAGCTTTGTGACTGCCAGAGAGTATTTGCAAATCCTCATGTGTGGTATATTTTTTCATATCTCTATGCCCCTAATCTTCAAGAGACATTTTCTAGAGTGTGTTTTTGTCCTTTCTCCATCAATCTAAAAATCATCTCAATATTGTTAAAGCAATAGGTACCAGAGAAAATGGTCTGAACAAACAAAAGATGCCTTTGTTTCCATGGAAACATGGATCTATTTCTATCATTGTGCTTATCAGATGACCTTTTAACTACTGGTTTTCTTGCAGTTAAGAGATTTGTCTCTTCATATAGCACAGAGTTTGGCCCATAGAACATGCCCCTTTACTATTTATTGGACGAGCATTGTGTGTTCATGTGTCATTTGATGATATGGAGCCTTAGACAAGGTTCATGTGTTATTCTGAGTAGGAACACTAAAGTCAGTCTATAAAAAATTCAAGTGTTCAGTTCCTTCACCTGTTTGGTTGTATTTTCCTGTAATGATTTAAGGGATTTTTGTGTTTCCTCTTTAAGGGTTTCTACCTGTTTACCTATGTTCTCTTGTATTTCTTTAAGGGAGTTATTTATGTCCTTCTTAAAGTCCTCTATCATCATCATGAGAAGTGATTTTAAATCAGAGTCTTGCTTTTCTGGTGTGTTGGGTATATCTAGGGCTTGCTGTAGTGGGATAACTAGATTCTGATGATGTCAAGTAGCCTTGGTTTCTGTTGCTTCTGTTCTTGCCCTTGCCTTTCACCATTTGGTTATCTCTGGTGTTAGCTGGTCTTGCTGTCTCTGACTGTGTCTTGTCCGTCCTGCAAGCCTGTGTGTCAGCACCCCTGGAAGACTAGTTCTCTCTGGGAGGTATTTAGGTATGGAGAGCTGTGGTACAGGGTCAGCTATGGGGTGCAGACAGAAACTAGCAGGATCCTGTCCCCAGTTGTTCCTTGGTTCCTGTGTCCTGTTGGCTCTGGGAGGGTCCTTCTTGGGCCAGGAATTTGAAGAGAAGTGGTAGTCTAACCTGTGCTTGAAGGTATGTTGGAACTCCTGGGAGACCAGCTCTCTCCTGGTGCTATTTCGGTATAGAGCCCTGTGGCACAGGATCAGCTCTGGGTGCAGAAGAAAATTGAAAGGCAGCTCCTCAGTTCCTGTGACCTGATGGTTCCTCTGAGCGGCAATGGTGGTCTTACCTGTGCTCACAGGCTTGTTGACACTCCTGGGAGGCTAGCTCTCTCCCGACGCTATTTGGGTATGGAACGTTGTGGTACATTTACACAGTAGAATACTACTCAAC
This sequence comes from Montemys delectorum, assembly GCA_019843815.1. Taxonomy (NCBI): domain Eukaryota; kingdom Metazoa; phylum Chordata; class Mammalia; order Rodentia; family Muridae; genus Montemys; species Montemys delectorum. The sequence goes on along the minus strand of JADRCD010074199.1, from coordinate 3,658 downwards.
TATTAAAAACAATGACTTCATGAAATTTGCAGGCAAATGGATGGAACTTGAGAATATTATCCTGAGTGAGGTGACTCAGTCACAAAGGAACAAGCATGGTATGTATGTACTCACTGATAAGTGGATATTAGCCCAAAAGTTCAGAATATCTAAGATTCCATTCACAGACCATATGAAACCTAAGAAGAAGGAAGAGCAAAATATGGATGCTTCAGTGCTCTTTTGAATGGTGAACAAAATACTCACAGGAGGAAATATGGGAACAAAGTATGGAGCAGAGACTGAAGGAAAGGCTATCTGGAGACTGCCCCACCTGGGGATCCATCCTATATACAGCCACCAAATCCATACATTATTGTGGATGCCAAGAAGCGCTTGCTGAAGAAAGCTTGATATAGTTGTCTCCTGAGAGGCTCTGCCAAATCCTGACATACAGAGGCAGAAGTTGGTAAGCAACCTTTGGACTGAGCTCAGGGGTCCCTGATGGAGGAGTTGGAAAAGGGACTAAAGGAGTGAGGGGGTTTTCAGTCCCATGAAAGGAGCAACCGTGTCAACTGGCCAGATCCCCCAGAGCTCCCAGGGACTGGACCACCAACCAAAGAATACAAATGGAGTGACCCATGGCACTGGCCACATCTGTGGCAGAGGATGGCTTTATTGGACATCAGTGGCCCTTGGGCCTGAGGGTGTTCAACATCCCAGTGTAGGAGAATGCCAGGGCAGGAGGATGAGAATGGGTGGGTTGGGGAGCACCCTCATAGAAGCAGAGGGAGAGGGGATGGGATAAGGGTTTTGGGAGGGGAAACCGGGAAAGGGGATAACATTTGAAATGTAAATAAGAAAATATCCAATAAAAAATCAAATATACTTTATTTAGCACAAGGCAATGTTGTATAAGAATCAGAGATTTTGTTTTCTCTTGAAATTAAGAGCATTTGGATTAATTATTTGCATTTTCTTTCAATTTTTTTCTTTTGCTCATCTATCTAATGTCCACAAGACTTGATATATTTTCTGGCTTTTAATTTAAAAGACAATATAATACAATAAAAAAAGCTTTTCAGCTCCATAGATCCCTTCTCTAACTCCTTCATTGGGAGCTGAAAGGTTTGCAGCCCCTTAGGACGAATAACAATATGAACTAACTAGTACCCTCAGAGCTCCCAGGGACCCAACCACCAACCAAGGACTATACTTACTGGGACTGAATGTTTTGGCAGCATGTGTATAGTAGAGGATTGCAAATTCGATCATCAATGGGAGGAGAGGACCTCGGCCCTGTGAAGGTTCTGTGCCCTAGTGTAGGGGAATGCCAGGGTTAATAAGTGGGAGAGGGTGGGGTGGCAAGCATGGGGAGGGGGGAGGCAAAAGGGGTTTGTTCTTGTTGTTTTTGTTTGTTTGTTTGTTTGCTTTTTTGGAGGGGAACTGGGAAAGGAGAAATTTACATGTAAATAAAGAAAATATCTAATTAAAAAAAAGCTTTTCAATCCACGTTTACTTAGGAACATGATACACATCAAATATTTTAACTGACACAACTTAATAAAAAAAAAGCGTTGCGGAACACTATCTTCTGAACATAGCAGCCATTGTCATCTTAATTAGATCAGCAGTTATTACCTACAAGAAATTTTCATAATTGTAACTACTGACAGTCTCATATAAGGGAAAGGTGATGAAGACAGTTAGATGCTCACCTGGGATGCTAGCCTCTGTATTATCATCTCAGTACATGTAATTCTGACTGTGATGTATGTGGTCTTGGGAACTGCTAGACTCTATGAAGAGTGGAAGGTTAACTGTCAGGGGAGGGAACTTCTTCTATGCAGCTATAAGAAGGTTCTTACACCCATTGAGTGAGATGTTTTGGTGATGCAATTGTCCTAAGCTAAACTTGGGTGAGGTCATTACCTGTTTGTCTATTGTTGGTTCTCAGTCTGGGGCAAATGGGTGTTTTTGTCTTCCCAGCAAAAGTTAACACATACAAAAGAATTAATCAGGCATTAGAGAATCAAAACTGCAAAGTAGTGATAGTTACTGTGTGAAACTGTTAGGTCTTCTGGGACTGCAAGAACAAAGGAACAAGGTTGAAGAGAATGAATAACACACTGAAATAGAGTCTTGGGAAACTAGGACTTAGATGGGTGGAGATAGGGTGCTAAATATGTGATGTGGGCATCTGCTGGGTTAAAATGAGATTGGTTCTGGGTATGTTGAAAAAGAAACAAACTACAAATTAGAACTAAATGTTGATTCTGGGGTAGAGTCATGTTGGAATGATGAACAATTGAAAAGAAGCATAAGAATCAAGCAAGTTCTTCTAATTCCTCCTCCAGTTTTATATTCTCCATCATGTAAACCCTCACGGCATGGCATAAAAGGCATGAAAGTGAACTGCAATGAGATATACACAGTTGTAGCACTCCTAATAACTAGTAATAGAATAGAAGCATACTACCTTAAGACAGCCAGCTGTTCTGATATTTTACAA
>JADRCD010074158.1:13783-27079 GCA_019843815.1 Montemys delectorum | reverse complement strand
GAAAAGAAAAGAAAAGAAAAGAAAAGAAAAGAAAAGAAAAGAAAAAAGAAAAGAAAAGAAAGCAAGCTACTGAAAACTTGTGCTTGCATTCCATTTATTGGAGTGGAAATGAGTAGCCATTGGGTAAGACATGGGACACTGCTGTAAACTTACTTAATTGAGAACCAGCATGACAATATCATGTAGAAGTATATGTACAGCTACGGGGAGGCAGAAGGAAATATACCATTTTATAGAAGGTGGGAGGAAGACTCTTTGGGAAGATTTGGCTCTAAGATTGTGTCTTGATGGCTAACTACTTCAGAGCTGATTCTCTTGTGGACTACCTGGGTGACAGAATGGTAGTATGAAGGAGCCTAGAAAGACATGCAGATCACACAGTTTTGTATGTCATAAGCATTTATGGAATTGAAGTGAAAGAGTCAGCCAAGTCCTTCCAAAGCCAAATGACATGGGATGTCAGGTTTTTGTGAGTAGTTTGAAGTTTTTGTTGGGGAATTTAATTCAATTCAGCATATCTCAACATCGCTTAGACATGGCCAAGTCACAGTAGGATTGATGTATAAAATTCTCTTATTCTCTCCAAATGGTGGGGTTTTTGACAATATAAAGAAACAATTGCTAGCATTTACATGTATTTCATACCAACAAACTACTAATTAAATAGAATGAAATCATGACTTGATGAGCTAAAATAAAAGCATTGTACAGGAGGCTCAAATGTAATGGGCAGAGCTTACTGATTTGATCATAGGTGTAAGGTTTCTCACGGGTCCACTTTCTGGCCAGCATATGTTTACTGTTTATACTGTGGATTATGAAGATATGACTGGTGCTCTGGCTTGTTCTTTCCTATGGTATTTATTTCTGCCTAGGAACATAAGAGACCAGGGTTCTAATGGGGATACTTTGTAACATTGGGGAACCCAGTTGTCGAATATTATTTAAGTCCCCAGATCAGTATATATTTCATAAAATTATTATAGCTTCTCTTGCTTTATTTGCGTAGCCTTTCCTTCATTCTAGGATGAACCTGGGACCTGACACATGCTAAACACATTCTACCACTTAGCTACATCCCCAGACACATACTGTTTGAATTTTCAAGAAAGCAATATGAAGAGAAACTAATTATATCTTTCTTCACTAAATTATCAGTGTCAAAATCTTTTTGTAAGCAGAAGTTGCCTGGGATGGGAAAACACGTGCAATCAAACTGAGCCTTTTATTCTAACAAGGTCAGAAAAGGTAAGAGATACTCAAAAATAAGCTTACTTCACTGGCATGCAATCAGTATATTTACACATAAGCCCATGTTCACAAAGACACTACCAGTACTTAGGCTATACCGTGTCTGTAGTCTCTGTGTGAGTTCATAGACTTTTGCTTGCTGTATTTTTGTTCATTATTTTATATAGGAGGTGCATGTTCTAAGTTAGTTCAAGTGTCATTTTGATAGCCCAAATCTTGACCACTTCATTAGTACTTCATATTTAGAATTCTTTTATTTTTCTCTGCTTCAGTCTTTGTTAAGGGCCCCTGAGTCCTGTGGCCAATCTGGTAAATGGTATCTTGTAGTCAAAATTGGGGGATATAGGCATCTTTTAAGCTCTTGAATTTTTGTCTCTTCGATCTATTCTTTTCCCAACTGAGAAATTGGCTTCTCATTTTTGCAAATATAGCATCAATTTTTTAATCCTAAAATTTGAGAGTAGGTTCACAATGGTTACCTTATGTCTTTGTGATGGAGAAGAGAGGGAGCTAAAAAGAGGTACTAGCCCTTTGTGTAGATTTTCCATCCCTACTGTGTCTTGAGTGCCTATGGCTGTCTTCAACAGTCATTTAGTCCATCCCCCATCTCCACCCTTACTACTTCAGTGTGGTTGTGTTGCTCTCTTAGATATGGCTCGGCATTTGAAAATTTAAATTAAGTTACAGCTATAAGTTTTTTTTAACCAAGTATTGATTGAAACAATATGGTCTTTGTGATTTCTGTTTCTATACTTAAAACATGAGTTAACAATCCTGTTTTCACAATAATAAGAAAGGAATTCTCGCTGGAGGTTTTATTCGTAGTGTAGACAGCTGGGATCACTGTTCTCAAAATGTTCTTAATCAACTTTTTTTTTTAGTTCACAGGTATTTAATTTCCCTTTCCAGCTTTAAAATCATTTGCATTTCTGTTCTTCTTACATTTTCAATAAAATGCATGCTTTGGTGTATATATTTAATATAAGTTTAAATTAATTCCTTTAAACTAATTTCTCCTATAATAGAGCAGTATGAGACTTTAATTTCTTTTTTTTAAAAAATGACCCTTAGTATTATATGAAAATACAAAAGTTGTCAGCTAGCAAGCTGAGGGTTCATTAGTTTATCATAGATTAATATAAGCTTTGATGTTATCTTTATTATAAAATTCGACTAGACTATCCTCAAACCTGTGCTAGAGGAAGCATTCAGTTTATGTCTGTTGGCTAAATGAAATTTTAACTAAATAAATGTTTACTGGCCTTTGAAATACATGTGAAATATCTAATATTATATATATAATATATGTATATATACACATATTATATATTATAAAACAAATCTCCAAGCTAATGCTAAGTAAGGTTTATTTCTAAGGAAACTCTTCAGGTGCACAGGCATATTGATTTGCTATACAACATGTAACTAAAGTACTTCATAATTGATTCTCTTTGTCTTATTTGGTAAACGTAGTCTGAACTCTCCACATGGGACTCGTTCAATATTAAACATATAAGACCATCATACCCCTCTGAATTTAAAATGAAAGGTTATACTATGATCTCTTAGAGCAATTTGTTACAAGGATGTTTCTTAATAGAAATTTCAAAGTCACTGTGCAAAGGCATCACCCCCTTTAGGAATAAGTGTGCATTAGAGAAAACTCTCATGGCAGCTGCCAGTGCTTAATGCAGAAACCAAAAATCCAGTAACAGGTAATTGGTGTGGTGCTTGGCCCTAGATGAGATTGCTCTGTCACTGCCTCTGATTCTCAGGAGCGTCACCAAGGGGTAGTCAGAGGATGGAGAAATGTGCAGCCAAAGACATCTTCTGGTCACAACATGGCATTGCACTCAGGAACTGCTGTAGCTGTCTGAATTAGACCTGCAGAACATTGGGCCCCTTACCATTTCAACATGGATGCAGGGATGATAGGGAAATGGACTCACAAGGGCCTGCTCTCCCTGAGGGACTATTAGTAGCTAAAGATTGTTGGAGGAGGGTGTTATTTTATCTGGGGTTGTCGCTGCTGGTCATTTACCCTGCTTCCAGTAAATGCTTCCATACTCTCCCTCCTATGCTCAGGAAAGACATTCTAAATGCAATAGGTTCTATGGATAATTAACTCTACCTATTGGCTTCCAGCCTATAGATGCTCTTACCTGAGGAACAAAGGACTTTGACTTCAGATATAGAAATTGTGTAGCCGAGCTAGATGTGCTGCTGGCTTTAGAACTTTCCCTCTGTCCCAGCAGTCGCTGTACTTGAAGAGCTGTTTTCTTTTGTGATGCTTACTACATCGTACAGAAATGTTTTTTGCTTGAGTTAAAATTAAGCAACACTAGAAAAGAGTTCAGATATGATTGAGAATTACACAACAGTTGAAGATGTGGTTGTCTAAGCTTCGTTATATTACATGATGCATATAACCCAACGCCTACACCGGCAAAATCAGCTGTTTTAGGTATGTTGCAGGATTATTTGGGAGCATAGAGTACTGACACAATCTTTTGAAAACGTGGAGGAACAAGAATTCCTCCTTCCTGCCCTTTTAGATTCAATTAACCAAATGGTGCTTTGTAATTCCAGACTCTTGCAGGGATCGCTGGTGGGAGGCATCGGGATGGGGCTGGGGGAGAGGACCTTGCAGAAAGGATGCTCTAGGTTCTAAGGAGTTTAGGAGGCAGCGATTTGAATAACAAACAAAGGGAAAGGGACATGCCTCTTACAGAGATTGCATGCAAATGAAACCTAGGAAAGCATAGATAAAGTCTTTATGAAGGTGCACAGTTCCTCGGAATTATTGTATACAGGCATTTCTTGGGAGACTGCAAAATTAACCCAGAGGTAGCTTGAAGCTGAGAGTCAGACGGTCACGTTGTTATGATAACCCATTTATTTTCAGTAGTGGCTAGGCAGAATGATTTACAAAGCAAATGGCTTGGGTAGCATTTCTAACTGGGGAAATTTTATTGTATTTCTCTTTCAAATCTATGTGATTCAAGTTCCGGGGTGTAACCCAGAGCATGACTGGGGGAGGGGAGGGATAGCCCAGATGTGATTTACTTTTTGATCACTAGATGGCACCATACTTCCCTCAGAGTAAGTTGTATGGTTTTGACTAGCTCCCACAGCAGCCAGGATAGCAAAGAGGCAATTGTTCTTCCCATGGGTTTCAGATTTATTAAATTATCAAGGTAATAATTAGCAGAATTTCACAGTTTTAAAGGATATGGCATTTCTGTTTGTATCTGGGATATGTTTACTCTGGCAATAATTCACTTTCTCTCTTCAAACTTCCTCAAAAAGAAGGAAGCATCCCATACCTATTGGAGAGAGTAGAGTCCTAGTCAGCCAGTTGTGTCCTAAGAAAATTAAAATGGGGGGGGGGGTCTAAAATGACACAATTAGCACAGATACCTTATGAAAGATAAAATGGAAAAATAAACTTTATTCTGCCTGGACATCTTGGTTAAGCATACATTTGGAGCACATATTGTCTCAGTGGCAGGTCCCTATAAAAATAGCGATATATACCCCCAAACAGGGATATATAAAAAGTATTTATTTCAGCTTCAAACTTTCATGCCTGCAAAATGAGTAGACTTCTTTATAGGAAATGCTATTCGATGTCAGTTCTTGCGAGCTAAGTGTTCTTGTTTTGTAGATGGAAAAATATGAATGGAACTATTTCACTTTATTGAGACAGTAGAGCACATGAAAAACAATACATTTATGATTTTTTTCTGATATTATTAAAGCTACTTGCCAATAAGTGTGTTGGCTCTGTTATCTTTGTCATAGTTTGGAAATCCAATGCATCACACATTTAGAATGTTAAACATGCTTCCTTTTCTCTTCTAGAATCTGAAAAAAAAATGACCATTTTTAGAACGTAGAGTTGGAAGGGATTTTAAACATGATATGCAACTCTTTTACTTTATATGAGTTGTGGTCTGTCCGTAAAAAACTAATTTGTGATGTTCTTTGGACTTTTTAAAAATAATTTTAGTAAACAGTTCCCTTGTAGGTTTTGGAAGCAAAAACTCAGAATTAATAAAAATTAAAAGAGATTATACAAAAGGAATCATAGATGACACTATTTCTCAGGATGGCAAATTAAATTTTATGTTGGCATTTTAATAATATATGAACATACTCAATCATAATAGAACCAAAACTTGAGAAATTTGAAAGGAGTAATATCAGGTTACTATCAGATTCATGGACTGGACTTTTCTTTCTTGGTTCATTGACTCTACTAAATCTTTGTGTTATGGGTGGTACAAACTTTTTTCTTTCCTTCCTTCTTCTAAGAGTGTCCCTGGGGAGTCATTAGGTAAATGCTTTTAAGTCTTCCATAGTAATTATCTCTGAGCCTTAATGCTTTCTGGTTTTGGCCCGTCTTCATTCTCCAATTCAAGGAAGGAGTTCAGAATGACTTCCAGTTGTAAAATGAAATACAAATCTAATTTACCACTTATTTTCTATTTGTGTGGTCTTGGCAAACTTTACTGGCCTGGCAGAGCATGCAGTTGCAGGGAGAAATGAGTCTGTCTCAACTGCGCTTCAAGCCTTGCCTTTTAGCTTAGCGTTTTACCAGAATTTAGATATGTCTAATATCTCCAAGATCATCCTATACAGACACTGAGAATGCAGGCTTTTTAAAGATGTCAAATTCAGGAATAATATATTTAAATTATTTTAGAACTGGAGGTTTTCATCGTTTAGAATGTTGACTTCTTTTTGTATGTATATATATATGTGCATGAACACTTATGTATGTGAATACATATGTGTGTTTGCCATGGCTTTCACAGAAAGGGCAAAAGATGTTCTCAGGCATTGGTCCTCACCTTCCATCTTGTTTGAGAGTGTCAAACAGGGGAGGTAAGAGCCTACAAGTTTCTGGAGGCTCCTTTGTCTCTGCTGCTCGTCTCTCTGTAGGGACTCTGGCTTACAGACTCTTTCATGCTAGATGTCTGGTTTTTATGTGAGGACCAGAGATTCAAAGTCTGATCCTCCTTCACCATTCACCATTCAATCACCATTGGCCCAGCCCCTCATTTAGAAAGGTCTAAGGAGAAGGGATTCCAACATTTGCTCAGTGCATGATGAATGTTTTTTACACCATCAATGGTGTGCTAATTTTTTCCTTTTATTGAAAATTAAAGAAATTAATTTAAAAAATTAATCAGCATCTTTAAAATGTGGGGGCATGTTTAAATATAATAGTTGGTTTTTTGTTTTGTTTTGTTTTTTTGGTTTTTTGTTGTTGTTGTTGTTGTTAACCTTTATATCTGACTTTGGTTTCTATCACCTGCTCACTTCTAGACAATCAGAAATCTGACTATTTAAAACAAAAGTTCTCATATCTAGGCTGAAGAGAAGGCTCACTGACTAAGAGTGTTCATTGCCCTATCAGAGGACCAGAGTTCAGATCCCAGCACCCATAGCAGGTAGCTTACAAATGTCTGTAACTCTAGCTCAAAGGATCTGACACCCCCTTCTGGCCTTTGTGGGAACCCATACCTGTGCACACATGTACCATGTTAATCCACACATGCACGAACACACATGTGCACACACAGACACACAGACATGTGTACATACAAATGAAAAATAAAAATAAATCTTAGTTCTTTTTTCTTAAGGAAAAGCAATAGTCTGTTTCGCGACCTGCCTACCTGGGTTATAATTTGAACTTTGAGGACTTTTTCTGTGATCTTTGGCTTTGGAGAAGTCAGGCTACATTTAGCTACAGCCAGATGAGAATCTATCCTGCACTGCCAAATAGATGGTATACCAGGGGGCAAGGCTGGTCTTATTACCTGGACCACAGCTGCATGCTTCATGGTTAGAGCTCATTTCTTGTGCTTCTTCATATGAATTTGCAGTGATCATATTTGCTGAAAATGTGATTATGCTACTCATACTCATACTCATGTGAACTAAAACATTTTATTAGAATGATAATTGAAGAAACAATCTTCATCATTACACTCATTAAGTCATAGAACATATTGATATTAATACTTGATAGATCGGTTTTTCTCCTGTCTTTATTGGATTTCTATCAAAGAATAATAGAATTCTACAATCATAAACTCATGCCAAAATTAAAAAAATAATAAATAACCTAGACTTCTGTCTTTCATTTCTAAAAAACAGAATAAAAATAATAGTTAACATTTACACTATCTTTCAGAAATTGATCTAATGACTTATCAATCAGTACTAATATAAATACTGATTTCAACTTATGAACATATGTTTTAAAATAACTGCATTCAAATAAAAATGGGTTGACTATACCACCATATTATTAATATCTCATTGTTCTCATTCTTGAAGAAAATATATCATACAGTTTATAATTCTATAGTATTACAAATGTAAATGTTTATTCTTAAGGAGAGATGACTGTCAGGCAAGCCTATTTGTAGTGTGTGAACTACATTATAGCATTACCCATACAAACATTGAAAGGTGTGGGATCTCAGAAAGATGCCCTATATGTACATGGTGAAAATTCAGGAAGATGTTCATAGGTTTGCCATTGCACAGAGCATGTTAGGCTTTGTACTTGACTGTGTATAATCATCTGATTTAAAATATTTGTTCATTTCAATTATAGAATAACACAGAAAATATTATCCTTTACTTTCAGAGGGAAGTACCAAGATTTCATACAGCTGAAGAATTTCCTTAGTATCAGCTAATAGATACAAAGGAGAATTAAGTAACTTCAGTCCTTGTATATAGCTTCCCTATTATCTAAAGTTTGTGGCTGGGTAGGATTTCCATGAATTAGCACAGGGAGATTTCAGACAGAGGAAAAGAACTGTCACAAAGGCACAAAGGCACCACCGAGGGAGGTATGGCATGGTTTCAGGAAAATGTTCGTGGCCAGTGAGCTCACATTCAGGCTGAAGCGAATTAGCAGGCAGATGGCAACGGAATGCTGTAGAAAGATCCATCTGGAAAGGTTTCATGGGAGCACTGGGGATGCAGTTGGTCAAAAAACATTAATGCTTCTGGATTACATGGGAATAGGGGTTAATATCCGCCCACATCTGGTGAAAATTGATATGTGAGAAGCCAGGGTGGGATATTGGAGAAATTTTGGAAGACATGTCACCCTGGTACAGAAAGCAGCATGTTGAGGAAAGAGCGAGGTGTCCTCAGAGGTCACATCAAGGTTGTCAAGGTTCAGGTTTGAGTGACAGGGAAGACGGAGCCAAGAAAAGAAGTAGAAAAGAAATCACAAGTAAATACTAAACCAGAGTGTGCATATCAAGAAGGTGTTTGTGGTTTGGATGAGTGTACGTGTGAATGTGAATGTGAAAAGAGCCTGCAAGTAACTAAGCCTTATTGAAATCAGGAAACGTCCACGTACTTGTGCTTTTGGAAGCCGTTGAGATGTTAGGTTGATGTTTTGAGGACAGATGAGGGATGGCAGAGAACTATTTCAAAAGAGCACACAGGGAGATGCCAAGTCAGTAAAGAGGGACTGGACTCTTTAGGGTAGCAGCATTAGGGAGGGACTAGACAGAGCAAGGTTCCGAAGACCCCTGCAGAGCTTCATCAACGAGGGTAGAGCATGCATAAATTGCCCAGTCTTCAGCATCTACCTGGTAAACAGAAATGTGGTACTCTGTTTTTGTTTTGTTTTTAGGCTTCATTTTGTAGATATTTTGAATTGAGTGAGAGAAGAGGTGTGCTTACAGTGATCCCCTACTATCTTAGCACTGATATTTTATTAAAGACCCAGAAACTGATTTGAATCCAATTCACATATTTTGTCCATGATATCAAAGTTTACTCCTCTTGTACCACCACTCCCTTGCTTTATAAAGACAAGAGTGCGTCAGGGGAAAGAGTGACTATTTGTTAGCATTCTGTCTAAATTCCACTCCACAGTTACCTGGCAACAGTCAGGTATGTACCTCCCCACAGTTACCTGGTAACAGCCAGGTAGGCCTGACCCACTATAAAAGGGGCTGCTTGCCCCCTCCTCTCTCTCTTGCTCTCTTGCTCTCTTGTACTCTTGCCTCTCCCTCTTGTTCCCCCTCTCTCCCCATTCCCTTCCTCCTTCTCTCCAGGTGGTCATGGCAGGCCTCTACTTCTCTACTCTCTCCCTCTTTCTCCCTTTCTCTGCTTCTACTACCCTCTTAACTCCCCTCCCCATGCCCTGAATAAACTCTATTCTATACTATACTGTCATGTGGCTGATCCCTCTGAGGGAAGGGATGTCTTGGCATGGGTCCGCTGAGACATCCCCTTCCCTCATACCTCACCACACCCCACCACAGAACATATCCCCTTATCTCTCTTATCTTTTCATCAACACATCACTATTTGTCCACGGGTTATATCCTGATATTGATTCTCAGACCTATCCTTTGTACTTTCTGTTCCTTCGAAGTAGGTCTTGGTGAAGGGCAGGGACACAATTCCAGAATATGAAGTATAAGAGAAGTTCTAGTGATGGATCCTTCAAAGACGCTCAAGAATGGCCTCTGTTCTGTGCAACTGTGATGCCAACTCAAGAATGGCCTCTGTTCTGTGCAACTGTGATGCCAACAAAGGATCTTATAGATAGAATAGCCTTCTCACAGGTATGGGAGGTGGCCAGAGGGGTCCTGGCATATCAGGGATGCCAAGCAGAGAGATGCTGCTCAGTTCCTCCATGGAAAAGCCACGCCCCTTGAATCAATCCTGTATAATAATCTCTGAACTTTTTGTTGGCCAGAATTTGATTTGTTCTTCATGTCTAAAGCCAAAAGAGCATGTATTCTGTTGTTAGAAACCCTGAATGTGCAAAATGGCCAAAGACATGAAATTGACATTTTAATGTTATTTCTATATTTGTAAAAATTTCTAAGTTGATAATCAAGGAGGATGTAGAAGCGGTGTCTGTTATCAAGAAAGCAAAGTCTTCAGAAAGCAAGCAAAGTCTTGGGAAGAGTAATGAAATTCTTAGGTAGAGATACTGAGAAGCCTCAAGCTAAACCTGACAGTGTCTGCATTCTACTTAGCAGGCTTCAGTTGGCAAATCAAAATTTGAGTGCGACACAAAGTTGCCCAGAAGGTAGTATTCACCCTCATTACCCAATTCAGGGAACTTCTCTGTTTTCACTGTTCATTTTGGCATTTTCCTTAGGCTTTTGCCTGAGCCATACAGATACATTATTCATTTGCATAGCTCCTAGGGTTCTGCATCATAATGTGTTTACAGCATGTGCAGAAGCCTGTGCATGCTCACAGGACCAAAGCACTGGTCCTCATGTGAGAGGAGGACTGGAATACTGATGAGATGTTTGGAGCTCACCCTGGCGTCAGGCTCGCCCCAATGCATCTGCCATGCCCCTAACGCAGTCGGGCTAATTATAAGTCATCACTCTCATTCTTTCCAGAGCCTAAGAATCAGGAGGGCTGTGGGGGCAGATTCTTAAGCAATTGCACAAGCTGCCATCATGAGGACCTTTTACAATTCAGCTGCTCACTCTTGTTAAAATCTGCTGCTCAGTAGTCTTTCAATCCCAGGAAGCCCTGTTGTGCCCTGATCTGAATAAAAAAAAAAAAAAAAAAAAACAAGCAGCAAGGGCATCCAAACATAAACATTGACAGAACGTTGTTCTGATTTCCCTTTAGAACAGGTTTTAAACCTGGTAGGTAGGAATATTTTACATCTTGTTGAAAAAGTCCCAAAGAAAGAAAATAACTAATAAGAAAATAAATTTAAAAAAAAAAGAATTGAGATTCTCTTTAATAAACTGCAATTAACAGTAAGAAATCCCACCCATTACTTCTTTTAAGGTGACATTTTTTAAAGACCTCTTGTATTATCATAGTCTCAAGGGAATGTCCTATTAAAATATCTTGAGATTCCTGCGAGAGGGAAGAGTCAGCCCCTGTCTGCATTTATAAGAGCTGGGGTTATTTCTGAGCACAACGATAGGGCTGTAGCAAATACCAGGCTCTGTTCTACAAATAGTAAAAAAAAAAAAAAAAAAAAAAAAAAAAAAAAAAAAAAAAAAAAAAATTATTTTACATAGTCTGAAGCTGGCTATTCCAAGGCTAGAATACTGCAGATTTGGAGTCCATTAGGAGCCTGCTTTCTTGATCATTGATGATATCTTTGTGCTATATCCTTACATAGAAGCAGGAATAGAGACCTCTAGGGTTCTCTTCTAAGGGAACCAGTCTAACAATACAGCTTCTGGTTTCATGCTAAAATGACCCCAGAAAGTCTTTCTCAAGCCCATCACAGTAGGGTGAGATTTTTACCATGCATAATTTGGGCCCCCCGTGGTCGTTTTACTTTTCTACTATGCTTCACCATAATATCTGTTGGTCACATGGAAGCTAAGTAATAAAACTTAGCTAGAGGGTTTGAGTCTGAATGTGATATAGTCATAGCTTTTTTTTTCCTTAGATTTTTTCTGAGTAGATTTTTTTTTAAGGTGGGGTAGGGAAGATGAGAGGTTCAGTGGCCTAAGGCAGATGAAGTCTGTTCATGGGAAAGTAAGATAATTACTCCATCAACTTGAAGTTGCTTAGGATGTCAATGTAATAACAGTCCTTGGAGCTCAGTAACCTGACTGGCAACTACAAAACCATGAAGCAAAAAATGAATGATTAGGGTTGGTGACAAGGTCCTGGTTGCTTTAAAATCTTGATTTCTGGAATACCTGGAGGCAGCTTCACGTCTGTGATGTGTCTCTGACTGTTATCCTTGGAGGACTCTAGGGAAACAGACAGGTGATATTCTTCTAGTGATTTACAGCCTGGTTTACTTTGGAGATTAATAATATAGTTCGATTATATTTCTTGGGTGTGGTAGAACATTCCAAAAAGTTCTGTCTATGGAAAAATTGGTGCTATCCCCTCACAGTAATAATGACAGAGGTAGTTCATTAAATGCATATCAAATCTTCTTTCCATATTAAAAGTGGGATTTATCTTAAAGAAGATGGTCAGTTTTGTCTATTTTATTTACACACACACACATACACACACATACACACACACACACAACTTTCTTCTTGGCCTTAAATATTTTTAGAGAATTGGACTTTGACCTTTAAACCAAAGATTTATTTTTTTATTTTTTTATTTTTTTATTTTTTATTTTTACTTTTAACAAGTACAAGAACTGGGCCAGGGCTGTGACTCAGTGGTAGAGTATGTGTTTAGCATGGAGAGGCATATCTAATCTCTGGAACTGTACACAGAAAAGTCATGAAACTTCTTTTACCAATATGATCTTGCACAAAGCCTCAATTCATTGCAGCTAGACAAAACAGGGGCATTCTCAAGGAGATAGATGGAGGAGTAGAAGTGTAAAGATTTGGCATGACTTCATGGTCCATCTCTTTTGCCTCTTAGATATAATTTTCCTGAAAGTCTTAGCAAGGGAGTCTATATTTCTGAATCCCAAGTCTGTGACCCCAGTTCAGTGAGTCTGTCTATGATAGTGAAGACATCAGGCTGGCCAGCATTCATGCTGGAGTCCCTCTCCCTGGAGTTCCCTGTCCACACATTCTGTCCATCATGATGCCATCTCAAGAACACATGAAACCTCTCTTCCTTCCTCTCCATCTCCCTCAGAGCTCACCTTTTCTTTTTCTGTAGACTATCTTCACATGTCTCTCCATATTTTCCTGCTTCCAAATCACTGGTTAATAGCTCCTAAGCTTTTAAATCTGGTATGTCAACAACAAAGAAAACCTCAAGTTGGGTTCTGCTTTAAGTAGGGCTGTTTATGTTATATACTTGTGTTAATATGCAACTTAAGAAATGAGTATAAGGATGGAGAGATACCTCAGCAGCTAAGAGTGCTTGATGCTGGTACAGAAGACATGAATTCACTTTCCAGCAACCATGTCAGGTGGGCTCGCAAACACCTGTAACTTCAGCTCTAGGGGATTAACACCCTTTTGGGGACTCCATGGGCATTTATACCAATCTGCACATATTCATACACACATAAATGAAGCAATACACACACACACACACACACACACACACACACACACA
>JADRCD010074158.1:0-13683 GCA_019843815.1 Montemys delectorum | reverse complement strand
TTGTTTTTTCAAGACAGGGTTTCTCTGTATAGCCCTGGCTGTTCTGGAACTCACTCTGTAGACCAGGCTGGCCTCGAACTCAGAAATCCACCTGCCTCTGCCTCCCAAGTGCTGGGATTAAAGCCATGCACCACCACTGCCTGGCAAAGCAAAATATTTTAAAAATATAAAAATAGAAATGAATATATGTAAGTAGATACATAGATATACATCTCTTATTTTCTTTTAATTTTCTATGAATTGCTTTAATCACCCTATAGCACATATACACAATACTTTTGTTGTTGTTGTTTTTTATGGTGCAACTTGAAGTCAGGACATCATATATGGTAGTCAGGACATCATATATGATAGGCATACTCTCTACTACTGAATTAGATTGTAAGTCCCTTCTATTTTGAAAATTGTTGAGTGATTAATATGTATCCAATAGTACCTCATTTTATTGTCAAAATAAGGATATTCATTCAGAGTATTTTGGCTGATCAGCAAATCATGTTTGTAGCAATTTGTGTTGTTGGCTACCTCATTCAACATTGTAACCAAAATATGTAGCCTGAAATGTAAGGTTCTCCTACTACCATATCCCAGTAAGCAAAGCTGATAGGTCTTCAGCCAATCAGTCCATGGGATCTTGGTGGGTGAAAAACCTTTGGAAGTTTCTCTAGCTTTAAAGATTTCTCCTCAACATTATGGTTGATTGTAAAGCAATTAAAATGAAGGAAATGATTTAAAAAGTGGACCGACACTGGTTCTTGTGGCTTGGATTTCCACTTAGATTTCCAAATTAAAATCTACATCCTCTTTGGAATGTGAGTGGAGGATGGAGATACCTGCTTCCCGCATACATTTTGAGACAGACTGAGGCTAAGGTGGAGGCAGGGCTGAAGGACATGCTATCCTCTTAACTTTTGCCAGGCCCGTCATGCTCACTGTCTTCAAGTTTCTGCTATATATTTTGATCCTGTCTCCACAGCAGTTGCTTACGAATGTGTTGCCAATAATGACACTGAAAATGTGGTGAGCATATAAATAGATCTTTCTCCTGCAGAGATGTCGTTACTTAGGAAGTCTTAGGAGGTTCTGGCAGAGGATGGAGCTACAGTACAAGAGTTTGTTTATAAAAAACCTAATAGTTATAAATATCAAACTACAAGCAACTAAACATCCAATGTGTAATAAAGTAATTATTGAATATTTCCCTCATGTGATAAGCAAAAGTCTTAAAATTGATATTCCTATTTGAAAACTACCCATGAAAATAAAGAAAGGTGGATATCTTCTAAATGTTTTCCCTATGTAACTTTGTGTTAGTGCTATAGGGAGATAAATAGCAAAGTGTATCAATGAGCACTGGTTCACAATAGACACCCTTTTTAAGGATTTCTTAATTCATTTATTTTACATCATAAAATTTAGGTTCATTATGAAAAACATCCTGGATATTCATTCGTGTTTTATAACTGTTTCTTCAAACAGTGGTTTGAGCAGAGTTGGCAGTCTGCAATTTAGGAACCCTATTTTAAAAGTAAGAAAATGAAGAAAATATCACTCCCCAACTCCAGCTTTGATGTGAGCCACAGAGCTCATGTTCATCTTCTTTCTAGTAGGAAATAAACCACTTGATTTATTTTTATCTGATTCTTCCAAACATATAAATAAGTCAGGAGAGATGCAATGGGCCAGGGGCATGAGAATGTTCTTCTATGTGTGATTAATTCTACTTATAGATCTCGTTATGGAAACTAATTATATTTGATAGTAATTTACGGAAGCACACACTTATTTACCTAATTTTATCTCAGAGGATAAAACCCAATTTCTTGCTAGTAAACATGTGATAAAGAAGGCAATGGCATGCTGTTCATGCAAGTCTCATGTCATATGTGACACTTAATAGGGAGAGAAAATATAGGGTGTCTGGCTTGAATTCTCAGCATGCTGCTTGCTTTCTTATTCATTTTTATTAATAGCAATCAGCATCCTAATTACGTTAACACTGCCATTTTGTTCATCCGGGTCCTGGCTGGCCCCTTAACTTGGAATGGGTAAGGATTTAGCATCTTACCTCCTCCATCTAACTTTCTGAACACTGACAGAAAGCATCAGGGGAGAGGTTCCACTCCCAACCTCATGTGACAAAGCTTTAGTCAAATTTGAGGCACATTAAAAATTTTTTAAAATTATATTCAGGATTTATGCATAAGATGTATATGAAACAAATGTTTTATGGTTAGGCTTATATATCACCTCAAATATATCTCATTACAAATACATCAATATTCAGAAGTTTGAAATTCAATGCACATAATCACTTTGTATAAGTGTTACACAAGCATAAATAGAACTCCCAAATGTTATCTGATTACTTGCCCTCTGAGGAAAAGCTACTTAACATGAGCAAGAATTAATTTTATTTGCTGATTTTGAATGCCATTTAGTTCACTCAGAAACTAAATTTTTCAACGTGCTCGTGAAAACTTTGCAAGCGTAAGTAAAGCATGTTAAACGTTAAGGAAAACTCCTGCAGGAATCACATAACGAAATGAAATGGAAAGGTCATAACACAGCTGAAGGTTGCTTTGGCCCCTGATACTGCAATTGCAGCAGTGAACTCAGCCTGTCTTCCATGTTTTATCACTAGCCATGGAGTAGACTGGCCAGTAGGGGATGCTCTAGGCATTCTGATAGCTGAGTGATGGGTTGAAGTTTGAAGAAACAAAAAAGATCATCTTTTTATATAGCAGTCTTCCCTGTGATTTCGGGCACCCTACTTAAAGCTTGGTCTTGTAGTGACTTCCTCTGGGCAACCTTTCAAGTAAACTTTATGTCATTCATGTGACTGTGTGTATCCTTGCCAGTCACCTGTACTTTAATACACGAAATGCACAGATCAAAACTAAAGGGGACCCTTTAATCTAACTGAGCATCATTGTGTGGGGGAGTAGGGTGAAGTTCTCAAACCCTGAGGTTGAATTCCAGATATCCTCAAAAACTTCATATAAATACAGAACTCTGCTCATCTTAGAAAAACAAAAGACAATTGTGTTGAGTTAACCTAAAGATACTGCCAGGTAGTTCTGATTTTAGAAGAGAAGTGGACTTTAGGAATGAGAATTTTGAGAGAAAGGAGAAGACAGAAAACAATTTTTCTTTGTCATCCATCCTTGAAAAAAAGACATAAATAGTATTCAAATACTTTTCATGAAAACAAAATTTACAAAATATATACTTTTTATTGGAAGCATCAGTTGGTAGATACAAACTCTGCTTACAAGCACTGGACAGAAAACTGTCTCTGGAACAAAGTCTTGACACCTCTGGAAGTGTGTCCTGCAGGGTTAGAAATCAGAGGTGATTATTTCAATTCTCTAACCACATTCTTGTCAAGAGATTTGGTTGTGTAAGCACTGCACTGCTGGTATAGGAAGCAAGCAGAGCACAAGGGCACAAAGAAGGGATTGAACCATTTCACATGTGCTCTTGCTGTAAACCAGACCTTTGCTGGGACAAGTATGAATGACTTATTCATTGTGACTGGTACCTCTGGGCATGTTGTTGAATTACTTGGGGTTACCTGACACAGGTCAGAAAAAGACAGAGCTAAGTATTAAAAAGTGTATTTGATTTTAATAGCTGAGTAGTACTCCATTGTGTAGATGTATCACATTTTCTATATCCATTCCTCTGTTGAGGGACATCTGGGTTGTTTCCAGTTTCTGGCTATTATAAATAAGGCTGCTATGAACATGGTGGAGCATGTGTCCTTATTACATGTTGGAGCAGAGAAATGGATGGATCTGGAGAATATCATCCTGAGTGAGGTAATCCAATCACAAAAGAACACACATGGTATATACTCACTGATAGGTGGATATTAGCCCAGAAAATTGGAATACACAAAGTACAATTCACAAACCACAAGAAACTCAAGAAGAACGAAGACCAAAGTATGGATACTTCATTCCTTCTTAAGAGGGGGAACAAAATACTTATGGAAGGAGTTGCAGAGACTTACTATGGAGCAGAGCCTGAAGGAAGGACAATCCAGAGACTGCTCCACCTGGGAATTCTTCCCATATTCAATCATCAAATCCAGACATTATTGTAGATGCCAGCAAGTGCTGGCTGACAGGAGCCTGGTATAGCTCTCTCCTGAAAGGCTCTGACTGTACCTGACTAATACAGAAGTAGAGGCTCACAGCCATACATTGGACTGAGCACAGGGTCCCCAATGAAGGAGCTAGAGAAAGGACCCAAGGAGATGAAGGGTTTGCAGCCTCTTAGGATAAACAATAATATGA
This sequence comes from Montemys delectorum, assembly GCA_019843815.1. Taxonomy (NCBI): domain Eukaryota; kingdom Metazoa; phylum Chordata; class Mammalia; order Rodentia; family Muridae; genus Montemys; species Montemys delectorum. The sequence goes on along the minus strand of JADRCD010074158.1, from coordinate 9,379 downwards.
ACTAACTAGTACCCTCAGAGCTCCCAGGGATTAAACCACCAACCAAAGAGTGCACATGGTGGGACTCATGGCTCCAGCAGCATATGCAGCAGAGGATAGCCAAGTGGGTCATCAATGGGAGGAGACGCCCTTGGACCTGTGAAGGTTTTATGCTCCAGTGTAGGGGAATGCCAGGGCCAGAAAGAGAGAGGGGGTGGGTTGGTGAGCAGGGGGGAATGGAGAGGGAACAGAGTTTTTTGTTGTTGTTTTTATTTTGGGGGTTTTTGTTTTTGTTTTTGTTTTTAATTTTAATTTTATTTTATTTTTCCTTTTTTTTCGGAGGGGAACTGGGAAAGAAGATATGACATGTAAATAAAGAAAATATCTAATAAAAACAAACAAACAAACCAAAAAGTATATTTGAATAGACTATCCAGGGGGCTCCTAACCTGTGAAGACTCTCACCCTCTCTCAAGAACATACTGGAAGCTATGTTTGAGGGCTTGGGAGTTGGGAGGAACTGTTCTCAATTGTGGTTTTAGTTTTTGTCATTTTTTTCATTTTCATTTTTCAGAAGAACCTGAGAAGCAATCTGTCCCTTTCCTTTGCTGATGTTCTGATACCAAGCATCCGGCCACACAAACCTTTTCTGTGCCTTTCATTGTGATTCTTGAGTGACACAGCATTTAGTTTCCCTTCTGTTCACCTTGTTCTTCTAGTTCTTGGAAAGAAAGATGTAGACATGTCAGTCACATATTCATCCACAGGGACCTGATGTGTCTGTTCATCTATGAAGTGATTCAGTCTGAGCCACTTAGCCCATCAAATATTTGTTAGAAATCTGCAAAGGGGGGGCATTTCTCATGGTGCTAGTCAGTTGGGGTAAATGGTAGCTACTCCAGGCATGAGGGGCAGGCAGTGGCTGGGTCTGCTAGTGGGGTGCCATGCTTGTGGCTGTTCACTATGTGTTTATCCCTCAATTCCAGGCCCTTTCTCAAGGGACTGACAGAAAAGCCAGTGATGGCAAAACTTATGTGGAGAATGGAATGTAAGTGCTACCTGATCTCTGTAGATGGTTACATGAACATGCAGCTTGCAAATACAGAATATACAGATGGGGTGTTATCTGGACATTTGGAAGAAGTTCTAATAAGGTATAATCTATAGGTTCTCTATATCAGAGTCATTGAAGAAGAGGAAAAAGATGAGAGTATTTACATATATATATACATATGTGTGTGTATTATATTTTTATACAACAAAGTTTATTTCAAAAAAATCTATAAACAAGAGAGAGAATGGGGTGGAGGGAGGGAGATACACACACACAGGGAGAGAGAGGGAGGGAGAGAGAGAACAGAGACAAAGACACAGAGAAATACTTTATTTATTGATTGAAAATCAATAAATTGAAATCTTTTTCTCCAGAGGAGGTTTGATTAGATAGTGAAAACATGGTCCTGAAAAATCTGAACTACGTTATGTCTTTTGAGAACACCCATGCATATGTACATACATATATGTTGGCACTGTATCAAACCATGCAATGACACAATGAGTTTGGCAATGATAGTTTATCCTTATTGACCTCTGTAGTCAGTTGAGGAGCCTCAGACCAAAGTCCCTGTTCTAAAATCCAGCTCCTCCATTTGAATTTTTTTTTTTTTGAGACAGGGTTTCTCTGTATAGCCCCTGGCTGTCCTGGAACTAACTCTGTAGACCAGGCTGGCCTCAAACTCAGAAATCTACCTGCTCTGCCTCCCAAGTGCTGGGATTAAAGGTGTGCACCACCACTACCCAGCTTTCCATTTTGGATTCTTGAGAAAACAGAACAGAGTAGAATTTCAAAGCTTAGAGTATTAACCAGAAATTTGGCATTACTACTTTTCATGAAGTACTTTAGTAAATTATATATTCAGGAATCCCAGTCTTAAAATAATTTTTAATCTGTACAGTGAAAAGAATAATACCATTTTCCTATTGTATTTTTATGTGTATCATTCAAAAATGGCATTTGAAAATCTTGATTATGGCTACACTTGATTATGCCATTGTATAATTACATAACAAATTATATTTAGCAATTACCTTCCAATATAGTAATTCCAATTTTAAAGCATTTATTAAAATTTCACCCTAAGAGCAACCTTGCAAATATTTTCGAGCTCATAAACATGCTTATATGTTGCTTAGGAGTTTTTAACCAGATTTAAAATATATAAAGTAAGTAAATTCAAATATTTTCAAAACTGATGATCTCTTTTGTCCTAATTTACAAAGAATATTAAAGCACTAATTAAAATCATATTGTTAAATAATAAAATTGTGACTTCAAAAAACCTTCCCTTGTATTGTGAAACTAAATTACAACTCTTGCCTGGAGAAAATTTGTAGGTATTTGTATTTATTCTGATCTTATTAATAGCATGCAGGTAAGGTAGTGAAGGACGATGTGGTTGGGTAATACCCTGAATGAACTGAAATATCTACAGAAAAGCTATGCATCTTGCAGTGTTAAAATACACAGATGGTGTGTCCTGACAATACACATAGGAAATGGAGGCTGTAAGCTTTCAGAGAAAAAAATACACAACTACCATAATTTTTTAGAAAAATAAATTTAAAAGCTTTTGTTATGTTAAAAAGTCAGGCTGAACCTCCCAGTGCTGGAGATTTTCTGCAACTCTGAATCAGTGAACACTGAAAACCTTCAGAGCAGAACAAAGGCCTGGTCTCCGGAAGTGGAAAGTGACTTTATGTCACCGAAGAGTTGTAGGGGCACAGGACTCGCATTGGATTTGACTTCCCAGATTTGCAGTTGGGTTGAGAACTAGGACAAGTACATTTTCATTCTGAGACTTTTCAGTTTTAGCAATTCTAGTATGAAGACTATGCTAAAACAGTCATTCATGACACAAAGTGTTTCTCATTTTTAATAGTGATATCTCTGAAGTGAATAGTGTGCTTTAAATGCATTTTCTCATAATTTGTTCTTTAAAAAACAAAACAACAACCAACAACAAACCCAAAAAATACCAAAAACCATAACTGTATTCTTAAATACAGTCATTTTGTATATTGTCGAGAGATAACTTTTGGTAATTGAAACAGTTACCCTTTTAAAAATGTTTCCAGTGTGCCTGGTATTTTATGTCAATGTCTTTTCCTGGACCCTAAGAAAGCTGCTAGGTAGATAAGCTGTTACCACAGCGACCTTCCAAAAGCTCTCGCAGTTGGTTACTATGTTATAATTAAATGACCAGTACCATTTCCCAACCCGCTAGGGCCTACAGAAGATCTAGGTATGAGGCAAGGTTGCTCTCTTTCCTTCTATCCTGTTTCCTTATGGCTCTCACCACTCACTGCTCAGTCATATAACACAGGCATTTAAGAGATGCTTTCTAGCAAAAATGAAACCACTAGAAAAAGGAAGGTTAAAAGACAGGATGGCAGGGTCTTAGCATGTGCCTCCTCCTTAGAGAATCTGCCTTGGAGCTTTCTTTCTTTTTTTAAATCTCTCTGTCCCTCCCTCCCTCCCTCCCTCCTTCCCTCCCTCCCTTCCCCCTCCCCCCTCTCTTTCTTTCTTTCTTAACTCCAGATTTTGTTCCCCTCCTGGTCCACCCTCCAACTGTTCCACATCCCATACCTCTTCTCTGCCCCCTGTCTTCACAAGGATGTCCCCTCACCCCCACCCTATCAGACCTCTAAACTCCCTTGGGCCTCTAGTCTCTTGAGGGTTAGTTGCATCTTCTCTAAACCCAGACCCGACAGTCCTATGTGTGTTGGGGGCCTCATATGAGCTGGTGTGTACTGACTGGTTGGTGGTCCAGTGTTAAGAGATCTCAGGGTTCCAGGTTAATTGAGAGTGCTTAGCTACACTGTAATGTGTATCTCTAGTTAGAGAGCTGGTGGGGTGTTACACAAGACTCCACAGTTCAAGACTATACAGCATGTTCACTTATAGCTAGCTAGTCTAGTGAATAGAGCTCTCAGATATGTCTATCTGCTACATTTTTACTCTTTTCTCTCCCCAGCACAACACAGTGCATATATAATTTAAATTGGACATCCTGTTTATACTCAGGCAGACAATGTAACATTTATGTATACTACACATATGTGAATATATTATATGTCTAAGGTTTTATGTATAATATCTATGTGTGCATGTGTTTTATGTGTCTGTGAGGTGAATATGTGTGAGATGCATATATGTATACATCTGTGTGCATATACTGTTGAATATATTTTGTGAGATAAATGTGTACGTAATATGCATCTAGGATATGTGCATATATATGAAGTGTATATTCATGAGTGTGTTCTCTACAGGAGGCAAATATATGTATGCTTACCGGTGTCTGTAGCATATTGTGTGCTAAGCTTGTTCACACATTAATGTTTTCGTTTCTAGAAATCTCTAAAGTTTGAGTGAGTATTATGCAGGCTGAAATTACTAGTAACCTGCAAAATGCTAAGCCAACATAAAATACTGTATATTTTATTAGAAATTGTGTTACCTCAGTATTATGTTTTACAGTCAGGTTCCAGAACAGCAAATTAACATGGGGAGTGTCCTGATGGGAGACCTACCATTCTGTGTTTCTACCTTCAAGGGCTTTCAGAATTAATTTTCATTACTTACAACATGGTATATTATATCAGAAAGAATAAGTATGTAGGGCATCTAGTGTGTGGCTTTTGTTTATCAAGAGATCCCAGTGTGAATTTATGAAAAAACAAGATCATTTTAACTAGAAGCTGGGTACAAAATGTGGGTCTCTAAAATAAAGCCTTTAGAAGATTTGAAGACGGTTTTGTTTCAGATAATCATAGAGGAATGGGTGGGAAAATATAAGATATCTCGTTTTCTGAACTAGTTGAACATAGAGTTAGCATATGATCCAATAACTCCATTCACAGGAACAAATCAAGAGAAATGACAGAATACCCTCCCCAAGTATTGTATGCCAATATTTGTAGCAGCAAGTTTTCTAATAACCAAAAGTAGAAATAGTTTATTGCATGAAGAATAGACAAATAAATATCATCTATTTCTACAGCGAATATTAGTAAATTGGAAAGGCAGCTCTGTCTCCAGACAGAATGCCTGCTGTCACATGGATGAACCTTGGAAAAGAGCCAGAATGCCATTTTGCATGATTCGCTGCATAGGAAATGTTTAGGGAGTAGATGCATCTATAGTCAGAAAGAAGTGGTTCCACGTGGCTGCATGAGGGATGGATACTGGAAGCTGAAAGGGTAAAAGATTTCTTTACATAGTAACATGTTCTAAACAGTGGGGATGTGTTCACAACTGTGAATAGTAGAAGGTCATTGAGTTGGACATTTAAAGGTTGGGTTATGTGTCAATTGAGTGGTCTGTGTAAAGGCACATGAACAAGATACAGAACAATCTCCCTAAGTAATGCGCACCCCCCGTTATGGAATCAATAGTTCTCAGAAGAGTTATTCATAAACTTCCTGACAGAATCAACATATGCAGAAAGGAGAGATGGCTTTTGTACCACAAAGTACCTCAGACTACAAAATCAGTCTGTAAGCTAATGCTTCGTCAAGGGCAAAGACCCAGGGCCAGACTCCCTTCCCCTCCCCTCCCTTCCCCTCCCTTTCCCTTCTCTCCTCACCTTTCCTTCCCCTTTGTCTACGTCTTTTATTTCTGCTCCTTTTACTTTTTAACCTTTTTATATATAAATAAATATTATGATGTCTTACCTCATAATTATGGCTATTACATGTTCACAGCAGCTAGTTTCAGTATTTCTGTGACTTTGAAGCATTTTCTGAGATGAGAATGGGGTGATGAAGTTGGGGGCAGATCCTCAGTGCTTAATAGTTATGGGGAACACGTTTTCCTCTGAGTTCTCCTTCTGTCCTGCTTCTGTGCTTTGGCAGCAGCGTGTCTTCCACCCTCCCAGCAGTGTGTCCTGCCTATCCTCCCAGTCCTCCTCATCTCCATCCAAATGTTAATTTGCTGCAGTTCCAGATGCTTTCCTTGGGATGGAATGGATGTTATTTCCCTGCCATATCCTCACATACAATTACTGACTGGGGAAAAAAAATATTTCCATGTCATTTAATTGAAGAATTACTAGTTCGTTACACAGCTATAGGAATCTGATCATTGGATGTATTTCTTCTAGTTTCAACTTTGAAATGCTGGATGATGCCTTTCAGTTCAAGAAATTAGTATTTCTGTAAAGAGTCTTACTGCAGCGAATGTTTCCGGAATGTTCCCCTTCAGTTCTATTACTATGACTAAGTCTGGTAAATTTGTTTTGACTAAATACTAAATGGTATTTCTGTGAAGTTCTATCTATGTCCCTTAACTGTCAGGATGGAATTACTGGCTTACCAGGTAACATTTGTTTCTCAGCCCTGTGTTAGGTTCATTTGTGTGTGGTTTTTTAAAAATATTTATTTATTATATGTAAGTACAATGTAGCTGTCTTCAGACACCCCAGAAGAGGGTATCAGATCTCATTACAGGTGGTTGTGAGCCACCATATGGTTGCTGGGATTTGAACTCAGGACCTTCCTAAACAGCAGTCAGTGCTCTTAACCGCTGAGCCATACTCCAGCCCCATTTGTGTTTTTAAAAGCCTTCATAATATAACTTGAAGAAGAGAAAGCAATAAGATCTGAACTTCTTCATGAAAATGAGTATTTTTTTTTAATGCCAATTCATAAAAGTATTGAGGTCTTGGCAATAGTATACGTGACAATCATAATCATGTTCCACTGAAAGGCTGGCACCTCTTGTCTGATGACCCAAGGGCTCCAGAGATTTTCCCTGTCTGTTGCCAGAATCCCCACAACCAATCACTAAGGTCAGAAGAAGTCCATGATAAAATTACTCCCTCTTCTTTAGAAGAGACTGGAGAAAAAATGAATTTGTGCTGAATATTAAATAGGACATTAAGGATGTTTGCTTATATTAGAACTTGATAGCAAAAGTACTTTTAGGCTGATTTTTATTCTCATTCATCAGTTGTTTTCATAAGTAAATCAACTGTTGACCAGCATATGAAATGGTGCTTTATAAAAAAATTCAACATATTTATTAGGCCTAGGCTTATAGTTGCTATTTATTTTATTTAATCTTTGTTTACTTTTCCCTTGTTAGCAAGTTCATGGCCTTTGAGACACTCAAAAAATATCACTTGTGGAGAAGGTATGAGTGGATAGATGCAGTTAACATTGCGAATTGGTAACAGGATGAATTTGTTCTTAAATCCTGGCTTATAAAGGCACTGTCATGAAACAAACTGTGTGACTTTTTATGTGTTTAAATTTTTATGTGTACACAGTATTTAGCATACAAATGTATTTATTTATTTAAAGCAGCTTTAAGAGAAAAATACCTTCAAAGAACAGATCTCCACTCAAGGCTGCTGAGTCTGTTGAGATTTCCATGTGTGTTTCCAGGTTGCTCCTCACTTCATAAGGGACAGTTGTCATGGCTGGCTGCTGGCAGCTCAGTATCCCAGAGATTCAGTCTTTACAGGTATTCCAAAACAACTTCAGACACTCACTTCTGACCTCTACCTCCTTCTCCTGCTAGATACTAGAATAGATTAGTCCAGAGATAACTTGGACCAACCCACAGAGTAGATAAATGAAAAGAGAATAAATGGTTTGTAAGTGTAAGAGCAGAACTACCTTTTTTCATATACACAAGAAACTTTTCCTATTAGCTCATCTACATAATCTGGTCAATTGTACCTCTTTGTGCTACTTTAAGTGGCTTCACTAGAACCTTCTGAAATGTTACCTTGTTTCAGGAATAGTCTACCCATCCTTATCTTTTGGTTTCTTATCTCAATTGTAGACTCTCCTCTCTTCCTATTACCTTCTCATAATGATTTCAAAATCCAGCCTCCTGAGATAATTTGTCTAGCTTTTCTGATCCAACTTCCCACTGCCACCATTCCAGTTCCCTCTAATGGCTGCCCATTACTTTCCCAACCAATTTCAGTTGCTTATCTTTATCTCCAAGGCCATTCGCCACTGTGCTCTGCTCATATGGGCTTATCACCCCAGATTCCTCCCGCTTGCCCTTCTACATACATTTCCAAAGGATAAGAGTGCTTTGGAGCCGAATACTGCTTCTGCCTTGAAGAGCTTTAATCTTCTCCTCAGGTCTTCTCATACAAGAAAGTCATTGGTATAAAGTTCCAGAGTCACTCAGGTGACATCAGGAAAATCTTTTGATTTATGCACAACTTTCTAAAGTGGCCTCGGTTGCTTCCCATCACAACCACCAGCCACTTATGCATAATTTAGTAGAGGTCCTTAAATGGCTGTCATGTTACCAAATTGTTTTCTCTGTAGTAACAAGTATGTAACAAATCATAGAAATAGTGTTTAAGTATCAATAGGGATTTCTTAATTCAAAACTCCAACTATATGCTTGCTATAGAAGTCTAAGAAAGTACCTATTCCTTAAACAGCCAGTTCAGGAGAGAATATCAGCACACAAGACACGCCTTTTCTTTGTTATATCGAACTTACTTTTAGAAAAGTATTCTTCAAGCTGACTATTTCACTGCCAAATCCTTCCCTTGGTGTAAGACATGGAGTTGGAGGCATAAAAATCATTGTAACAATCTCTGCCTCACTGACACAATTGAACACAGGTGTAATTTCCTTAACTAAACTCTTTGTATCTAGGAGAATGCCTAACTTGCTTTAATAACTCCCCTTGTGGTAGAGGTTCTGAGAATGGCCATACAGATGTCTTAGTCCTTGTCTCACAATCAATTCACATGTCACTGTCAGATCCAGTGTTGCCTATAGTTACCATGTTTAATCACTGACATTCAAGGCACCTTTTGTAACCTTAAAATAAATCAATAATTAAGCATCTTTATATTTTAATTTGAACAAAAGCTCATATTCATGGCTGTCTGGTTGCTAACATACATGGATTGGGGACTATTTATAATTATTATGTAACAGATGTGTGATGCCCATGTTTAATAGTGTGACTTGCAAGAAACTTTGTTCTCTAGCTTAGGATTTTGCAGAACAAATGAGATGTCACTGGCTAGTATTTTTAGAATTTTCACATTGCTCACACATGAGCACTTTGGGAATTGCTCAGTGAGTATGTCTCCTCATCACTTTGTTCCTTGAAATCTTTGAAGTCAAATCTTTCTTGGATTTTTTTTTCTTCCCAATTTGTGACATGCGCGGGTGGGGTTGGATCATCACCAACACAGTTGAACTTCATTTCTTTTCATTCCATTTTGAAAGGAGAATACTTTAGTATGTGTATTTTCCTCTTTGAGAGGTTATGCATCCGTCTGAGGAGCTAACCTGATCTAGTAAAATAGATTGTGTGTGTGTGTGTGTGTGTGTGTGTGTGTGTGTGTGT
>JADRCD010074137.1:906-28718 GCA_019843815.1 Montemys delectorum | reverse complement strand
CAAACAATCTACCCATCAGAATTATGTTTGTGAGCACACAAGTATTTTTTAACAAGCCTGTTGTCTTAGTCAGGGTTTTTATTCCCGCACAAACATTATGATCATGAAGCAAGTTGGGGAGGAAAGGGTTTATTTAGCTTATTTTTATATTGCTGTTTATTACTAAGGAAGTCAGGACTGGAACTCAAGCAGGTCAGTAAGCAGAAGCTGATGTAGAGGCCATGGAGGGCTGTTCCTTACTGGCTTGCTTCATGATCATAATCTTTGTGCGGGAATAAAAACCCTGACTAAGACAAATTGGTACCAGGAGTGGGGTATTCCTGTGACAACCTGACCATGTTTTAGAGAGGACTGTAAAAAGACTTTGAAACTTTGAGCTAAAAAAGCCACTGTTAAAAACTCTATGAAATGTCTGTAAAAGCTTAAAAAATCTTGTTAAAAACAATACAGAGATAGAGGCCTGGCTTGTAAAATTTCAGAGAAAAGATTAAAGACTCTTATCAGGGCCATGTTGTTTTAATTGTAAAGATTCTATGGTTCTGATTAGCTGGGGCTAAAATATCAGCTATGATTAACAAGACACCAAAACTACTAAAATAAAAACTTTACATTGCTGAGACTATTAATGCTAGTTAGCTAGAGCTAAAAAATTAGTGGTGATTAAAAAGAGACCAGCATCATTGAGGTGACATCTTCTGGAGAGTGTTTTCTGAGAACACTAAGAGGTTGTGTTCCAGAAATAGCCAAGGTTGTACCTTGTGCTACAGCAAGACTTGATAATGTGTAAGAGTCACCCAGGTGGTACTGGTTTTAACAGCACAAAAGAGTCATGGAGAGCAGCTGAGGCTTGGCACAGTGAGAGGCCATAGAAGGCCATTGGTGAAGGTGCAGCCTCAGTTTGCAATTCATGGCCCAGGACTAAAGTGTCATGCAAAGGAGTTGAGGCTTGGCACCGTGAAGACAGTCTATGAGAGGCTACTGATAAAGCCTAATTACAACAGTGTTTTAAAAATGCCAGTACCACACAGTGACCACCAAAGACAGCAACAACAATAAAATACAGGCATCTAGAGCCCAAAAGATAAAGATGTGTGCTACAAAGGGCAGAGCTGGAAAAGTGACCAAAGCCCTTAAAAGAGCCCAAAAAATCGTGAGTTAGATCCCAGACATTGGTTTTACTTTTGATTATGACTGTGCCCTGATATTTTTCCCTCTTAAAAAAAAATGTATTTTAATAGAGCCCACAGTTAAAAGACTTTAAATTTTAAAAAATATTAGACATTTTAAATTGATTAAACTTTTAATATATAAAAACTGTGAGACTTTAGATCTTAGAGATAAATAAAAACATAAGGATTGAGGCTTAATAATAATGTGTTTGTGTGTCAAGTTGACAAGGGGTCAATTATACTGGCTAGTTTTGTGTGTCAACTTGACACAGGCTGGAGTTATCACAAAGAAAAGAGCTTCAGTTGAGAAAATGCCTCCATAAGATCCAGCTGTGGGGCATTTTCTCAATTAGTAATCAAAGGGGTGGTGCCATCCCTGGGCTGGAAGTCTGGGGTTCTATAAGAGAACAGGCTGAGCAAGCCAGGAAAAAACAAGCCAGTAAAGAACATCTCTCCATGGCCTCTGCGTCAGCTCCTGCTTCCTGACCTGCTTGAATTCCAGTCCTGACTTCCTCTGGTAATCAACAGCCATGTAAAAATAAACTAAATAAACCCTTTCCTCCCCAACTTACTTCTTAGTCATAATGTTTGTGCAGAAATAGAAACCCTGACTAAGACACAAGTGATGCAATGAACACTAAGATTCAGATCAAATGTATAAAAAAAAAAAACTTTATACAGCCACTGCTTAGAATGACTCCATAGATATCACAAGTAAATAAAACTTTTTAATTCACTGTGAAGACATCTATTAAAAATTACCTATTGACTAAACCACCAACCAAAGAGTACACATAGAGGGACTCATTGACTCCAGCACATATGTAGCAGAAGATGGTCTTGTCGGACATCAATGAGAGGAGAGGCCTTTGGTTCTGTAAAGGCTCCATGCCCCAGTGTAGGGAAATTCTAGGAAGTGGGAGTGGGTAGGTTTGTGAGCAGGGGGAGGGGAGATGGCTAGGGGGTTTTCAGAAGGGAAATGAGGAAAGGGGATAATATTTGAAATGTAAATAAAGAAAATATCTAATAAAATTATCTATTAATAAATGTACATAAACATATATACACACATACATGTGATCATACATACCTATGTCTTGTACATAAAATACATATACATACACAGACACACACATGATCCAGGTGCAGTTCTCAGCATCCACATGAAGTCTCACAGCTATTTATAACTCCAGTTCCAGGTGTTCGAACATGTTAGGAGCTAACAAGCTCAAAACTAGCAGGTAACAGTCCTGAGGTGAGACTGCCTTGGATTAATTATCCATACAGATTTGCTCTCATAGGCAAGGCCCAGAGGAAATTAATTTTAGGAAAGATTCCTGCTATTAATATGTGTTTCCTGCTATTATTAAACATATATCACCATCACTAGGTATTAGCCTACCCTTTCAAGCAGACCTCTGCAGAACGATGAAGAAGTGCTGTCTCATAGTGATGCTATATAGACAAGTAGATGATTTCTTTATCCTTAATGATGACCCTATAAGAATCCCTAAATTTATAGTAATTATTAAACTCTTTTAGTAACAGTGCTATTAAGTCCTTTCTGATAGTCAAAACTGCAGAACTCTGTCAGTCTCCAAGTGTCACCAGTTAACTGCTTCTGATAGTAAGCAGGCTATTCTCAGAAAAACAGGTGATGAATATTGAACTAGATATTTACTCCTAATAGGTATGCATGTAAACATTCTCTGCTGTAAACTCCTTATTTGATTTATGACTTAATTTATGTGTAAACTTGTGAGGAACTTTTTACCATGTGATCATGTATTCTGAAAGATGTATAAGTACTGAAGACAAAGAGAAAAATGAACATTCTGCTTTCCCCCTTTTTCTTAGAGAACTTTTATAGGAAATTTTTGACAACTTAGAAATAAACACTAAAATTGCTTTTCAAAGTCTCCCCTTTTCCTCCTGCAACTTCTGCTAGCAGGCTGAAAGTTAGAGCTGTGCAATTCCTGCAGAGTTAGAACAAAGTTTACTTTACTTTTTCTCTTGCTGTTTGAGGATAAGGTACTAAATGCCAGAGACTGTAGTTTCTGGCTTCAGAGGAACAAAGAGGAACACAGAGGAACACAGAAGACAGGTCAGATACAGTAGCAAAGCAACTTAGACTTAGATAAGTAAAGTTTTTATTATTATACAGCAACCCTAAATATCTCATACATCAAAGTCTTACCCTCATTTTGTAAGAGAAAGTCTTACCCCTGCTGAAACTCTTCTCCCTCTGCTGCCTCTAGAGGAACCAAGAAGAAAGAAGACCTGCCAAGGCTGGTCCCCAGAACAAAAAACTTCTTTGGACTCTTTGAGCTACCTATATGGTACATAAGCATATATGTACACAACACAATCACACACATAAAATAAAAGAAATGCCTCTTTTAAAGTACTAGAAAACAGATGTCACTAGCACAGTAAAAGATTATTCAAATGAAATTCATCACCGAGATTCAAATATATTTATAATTTGAATATTTTCAAATATACATTATATATTATTTATAAAAAGCAATGATGTTGGCCTCTGGGACTTGACACTATGAGTTAACCATCAAAGTGTGTTTAAAGAGTAAGTGAATGACATTCTCTTTTACATCCTGATATTTACCTCGAACAATATCCAATAAGGTCCCATCAGTATCATAAATGTTTAATCCTTCATGCATTGTGATCTTTATTATCCATTGTTCTGTGGCTGCAATGTCTAAAAATAAAAGATAAATAACTTTATATGTCATGTTGGTGAAATTGGAAGCTATTACTCTTTTTAAATCATTTTGACTATAAGAATGTGTCAAATTCGAACAACAATTACTAACTAGTACCCTCAGAGCTCTCAGGGACCCAACCACCAATCAAGGACGATACATGGTGGGACTGAATGTTCTGGCAGCATGTGTATAGTAGAGGATCGCAAATTCAATCACCTATAGGAGGAAAGGACCTCGGCCTTGTAAAGGTTTTGTGCCCCAGTGTAGGGGAATGCCAGGGCCAATAAGTGGGAGAGGGTGGGGTGGCAGGCATGGGCAGAGGGGAGGCAAAAGAAGTTTGTTCTTGTTGTTTTTGTTTGTTTGTTTGTTTGTTCATTTGTTTTTTGGAGGGGAACCTGGGAAAGGAGAAATTTACATGTAAATAAAGAAAATATCTAAAAGAAAAAAAGAATTAATTTTTACAGTAAACAAGTAAATGTCCTTTGGAAATGTATAATTTGTTTATATCCATAAATGGCATTGTTCAAAATGTGTTCTTGTATAGGTATTTCAAAAAAAAAAAGAATGTGTCAAATTTCACACATTTTTCTGCAAACATTTTTCTGGTAAAATAATAAATGGTTATGAAATTATTTTACTACCATAACAGTATATTCAATGTTAATCAGTTTAGATAATTTCTCTCTTATAACTATGGCAAGGAAAGAAATTCATAACCCCTTTGTTAAGGAGTATAATATTATTTTAAAATACCTATCAGAGAAATGTACAGGACCTGTGACTATGGCAATGCTGAGTTTGGTAAGGAGGTAAGGTAAGGAGGAGTTAACAGCATCTCTCACCAAACTAGTCCCCAAAAATGAAGCAGAAGGGTTACTTCTAAACATATTTTACAAGCCAGTATTATCCTGATACCAAACCAATAAAGACAGACCATAAAGAGAAAACTTGAAGCGAACATTCCTAGTGAACTTTAAGGTAAAATAACCTCAAGCACATACTAGAAGGTTGGGAGCTGAAGATATTGCTCAGATGAAGAGCACTTGCTGCTCTTTTAGAGGATCCAGGTTCAGTTCTCAGCAACCACAAAGCCAACAGAGCCATCTCTTATTCCAGTTCCAGGGCTTCAAACACCCTGTGAGATCTATATGCAACAATGGGCCTACCTATATGCAGACTTGCCTGGCCTCAGTGGGCAAGGAAGTATATAACTTCACAGAGACTTGAAGTACCAAGTGGGAGGGATACCCTGTGGTTCCCCCACCTCCTCAGATGAAAAGGGGAAAGATGATGGAGGATGGTTTGTAGGAGGAGGTGATAGGGAGGGGGTAGTGGATAGGATGTAAAGAGAATAAGTAAACAAAAAAAACTAATAAAATTACATTAAAAATCTTTTTAAAAAAATACTGCAAAACATAAGTTAGTGGAAAAATAAAAAGTGACTCACCATGGGATTCATATTTCAGTAACCAGAGAGCAAACATGAGGAGGACTGTTCCAACCAAGGTCGAGACACCTGCTCCAACCCCCACACCAGCTACAAACCCACAGAGCTCAGCAGATATGAGATCTCTCCTGCCCTGTTGGACCCCTATCTCTTCTGGTCTGTACCTCCAACTACATTTAGGGCAGGTTGGCAGTGCCACCCACCCAGTTTTGCCTGTCTCCCAGGAGGCCTGCTCTAACCAGAGACACAGCATGTCCTGTGAGCCCCGCTCCAATCTAGGACACCAAGGCCAAGTACCACCAGAGACAACCAGAAGGTGAAAGGCAAGCACAAGAACATAATCAACAGAAGTCAGTGCCATTTGTCATCATCAGAACCTAAATTTCCTACTACAGCACGCCTTGGAGAAACTTACAGACGTGAAAAGCAAGAATCTGATCTGCAATCCAATCCCATGAAGATGAAAAAGGCCTTTAAAAAGTTTGTAAATAATTCCCTCAAAGAAATACAGGAAAGCACAGTCAAACAGGTAGAACTGTTAAAGAGGAAACCAAAAGAAAAAAAAAATCTCTTAAAGAAATACTGGAAAATACAATCCAACAGGTGAAGGAAATGGACAAAAAGTTCCCAGACCCAAAAATGGAAAGAGAAACAATAATAAAAAACACAAATGGAGGGAAAGCTGGTGATGGAAAACCAAGGAAAGAAAACAGGAACCACAGATACAAGCATCACCAACAAAATAAAGAATTATAAAAGAGAATCTCAGGCATAGAAGATACCATAGAAGACAATAATATACAAGTCAAAGAAAATGTGAAGGATTAAAGTTCCAAACCCAAAACATCCAGAAAATCTGGGACACAATGAAAAGACCAAACACAAGAATAATAGGAATGGAAAAGGTTTAGATTCCCAGTTCAAAGAAACAGAAAACATCTTCACCAAAATTATAGAAGAAAACTTCCCTAACCTAAAAAAGAAGGTGACCATTTATGTATAAAATGTACAAAAAGGCTACAAAACACCAAGTAGATGAACCAGAAAAGAAAATCCTCCCACCACATAACTGAAACACTAAATGTACAGAACAAAGAAATAATATTAAAGCTGTAAGGGGAAAAGGCCAAGTAGCATATAAAGGCAAAACTATCATAATTGCACCTGACTTCTCAACAGAAACTCTAAAAACCAGAAGATTCTGGACATCTGTCTTTCAGACTCTAAGAGACCTTATATGCCAGCCCACACAACTATACCCAGCAAAATTCTCAATCACCATAGAAGGAGAAACCAATATATTCCATGAAATAAAACAATTTTAAACAATATCTTTCTACTAATCTACCCCTACAGAGGATACTACAAGCAAAACTCAAACACAAGGAGAGTAATAACACCCAAGAAAACACAATAAATGAATTATGTCACAACAAACACAGAAGAAAAGAATCACACACACAAATACCACATCCAACAACAAAAATAACAGATTGGATACATAAACAGGATCCAATATCTGCTGCTTACAAGAAACACACATCAGCAACAAAGATAGACACTAACTCAGTGTAAAGAGCTTGAAAAAACTTTTCCAAGCAAATGGTCCCAAGAAACAAGCTACTGAAGCTATCTAATAAAATAGACTTTTATGAAAAGTCATCAAAAGAGATGGGGAAGAATACTTTATACTTATCAAGAAAGTGCACCAAGATGAAGCCTTAATTCTGAACATCTATGTCTTAAATGCAAGGATACCCACATTCATAAAGGAAACCTTACTAAATCTTAAAACAAACATTGAACCCCTCAGAATAACAGTGGTAGACCTCACACTCTACTCTCACAAATGGGCAGGGCATTGAAACAGAAAGTAAACAGAGACACAATTAAACTAAGAAAGTCATGAACCAAATAGATTTAACAAATATATTCAGAGCATTGCACCCTCAAAACAAAAGAATAAATCTTCTTCTCAGCAATCCACAAAACCTTCCCCAAAATTGACCATATAATTGAACACAAAACAACCTTAGAAACAACAGAAAGCCTCCTCTCTCATGGAAACTGAACAACTCTCTACTCAATGACACCTGGATCAGGGAAGAAAAAAGAAATTAAAGACTTTCTAGAATTCAATGGCACAGCATACCTAAATTTATTAAACACAATTAATGCAATGCTATGAGGAAAGCTTATAGCACTAAGTGCCTCTATAAAGAAATTAGAAAATTCTCATACCAACAATTTCAAAGTATATCTGAAGGCTCTTGGGAAAAAAAAGGAAGCAAACATATTGAAGAGGAGTAGGAGGCAGGAAATAATCAAAACCAGGACTGAAATCAATCAGAAACAGAGAAAACAATATAAAGAACCAATGAAACCAAGAGCTGGTTCTTTGAGAAAATCAAGAAAATAGACAAACCCTTAGCCAGTTACCAGAAGACAGGGAAACAGTATCCAAATAAACAAATCAGAAATGAACAGGGAGACATAACAAAGGACAATAAGGAAATCCAAAGAATCTTTGGGTCTTACTTCAATTTACTGTCAAGAGAGAGAGAAAGAGAGAGAGAGAGACAGAGAGAGAGAGAGAGAGACAGAGAGAGAGAGAGAGAGAGAGAGAGAGAGAGAGAGAGAGAGAGAGAGAACTTCAGACCAATTTCACTTATGAACACTGTTGCAAAAATAAAATTCTCATAAAATGAATCTGAGAACACATCAGAAACATCATTCACCATGATCAACTAGGTTTCATCACAGGGATGCAGGGTGGTTAGAAATATGGAAATCCATCAAAGTAGTCCACTATATAAGAAATTGAAAGAAAAGTCGTGTGATCATCTCATTATGTGCTGAAAAAGACAGGGACAGAAACCAACACCTCTTCATGTTAAAAGTCTTAGATCAAAAGTTCAAGGAACATACCTAAATATAATAAAAGCAATATACAGCAAGTCATTGGCCAACATCCAATTAAATGGAGAGAGACTAGTAGCAATTCCACTAAAATCAGGGACAAGACAAGGCTGCTCACTCTCTCCCTATCTATTTGTTATAGTACTTAAAGTTGTTCCTAGTGTGATAAGAGAACAAAAGGAGATCAAGGGAATGTGGATTTGAAAGGAAGAAGTCAAGTTATCACTATTTTCAAACAATATCAAAGAATACATAAGTGATCTTCAAAATTCTACCAGACGACTTCTACAATTGATAAGCAATTTCATCCACATGGCTGGATATGAAATTAACTCCAAGAAGTCAGTAGTCCTCCTTTACACAAATGATAGATTAGCAGAGAAAAAAATTAGAAAAACAAGACCCTTTGCCATAGCCACAAATAATATAAAATATCTCAGAGTAACTATAACCAAGTAAGTAAAAATCTGTACAAGAATTTCAAGACCCTGAATAAAGAAATTTAAGAAGATATCAGAAGATGAAAAGATCTCTCATGCTCATGGATCAGTTAGATTAACATAGTGAAAATGCCCATCTTACCAAAAGCAATCTACATATTTAAAGCAATCCCCACCAAAGTTCCCTAACAATTTTTTATAGACCTTGAAAGAACAAATTTTAACATCATATGGAAAGACAAAAATCCAGGATAGCCAAAACAATCCTGAATAAAAGAACCTTGGGATGAATCACCATCCCAGATATCAGGCTATAGAGTATAGGATGACATTAAGCACTATAGTAATTACTGTATATAGTACTATAGTGATACTAAGGATGTACTATAGACCAATAGTGATTAAAAACTGCATTGTGTTGGTATCAAACAGACAGGTTGATCAATGGAATAGAATTGAAGGCCAAGAAATAAACCCACATACCTATGGACACTTGATTTTTGACAAAGAAACCAAAACCATTTAATAGAAAGAAAAAAAAAAGCATCTTCAACAAATGGTGCTGGCCTAACTGGATGTCTATATCTAGAAGAATGCAAATAAATCCTATTTATCACTCTACATAAACATTCCTGACACCATTAATGCTCTGGAATGCTTGCAAACAGGAGCCTAGCATAACTGTCCTCTGAGAGGCTCTACTCAGCAGCTGACTTAAACGGATGCAGAGACCCCCAGCCAAACATTGGATGGAGCTTGGAGACTCTTAGGGAAGAGTTGGGGGACAGATTAAAGGACTTGAAGGGGACAGGAACTTCACAGGAGGACCAACAGTATCAACTAACCTGGACCCTTGGAGGCTTTAAGAGACTGAACCTCCAATGAAAGCACATGCATGGGTTGCACCTAGGACCCTCCCCCATACATTTGTAGCAGATGGGCAGCTTGGTCTTCATGTGGGTCCCCCAACACCTGGGGGCTACCCCTAAAGCTGTTGCCTGTATGTGTTTTATGTTTCCCTAACTGGGCTGCCTTGTCTGGCCTCAGTGGGAAAGGGTATGCCTAGACCTGCAGACACTTGTTGTGCCAGAAGAAGGGGATACCTAGGGGAATTCCAGCCTCTCAAAGGAGAAAGGGAAGTAGCCATGGGAGGAGGGAGAGATGGGGACAGCAATCAGGATGTAAAGTGAATTTAAAATTTCATAAATAAACAAATTAATTACTTTTATTTATTTTTATTAGATGTTTTCTTTACTTACATTGCAAATTTTATCCTCTCCAAAAATCCTACGATCCCATCCCCCTCTCTCTGCTCATTAACCCACCCTCTCCTGCTTCCCTGTCCGGGCTTTCCCCTACACTGAGGCATCAAGCCTTCATGAGACTAAAGGCCTCTCCTCTCACTGATGTCCTGCAAGGCCATCCTCTGCTACATATGCAGCTGGAGCCATGGGTCCCTCCATGTGTACTCTTTGGTTAGTGGTTTAGTCTCTGGAAGCTCTGGGGTTATTGGTAGGTTCATATTGTTTTCCTCCTATGGGACTACAAACCCCTTCAGCTCCTTGGGTCTTTTCTCCATTGGGGACTCTGTGCTCAGTCCAATGGATGGCTGTGAGCATCCACTTCTATATTCGTCAGGTACTAGCAGAGCCTCTCATGAGTCAGCTATATCAGGCTCCTCTCAGTAAGCACTTGTTGGCATCCACAATAGTGTCTGGATTGGGTAACTGTATATGGGATGTATCCCTAGGTGGGACAGTCACTGGATCAAAATACCCATGATAAGGAATACAGAGACAGAGTTTGGGGCAGAAAATTGATTAATTTTAAAAAGAAGACATATCAAGTCCAGCTGGTATCTAAAACACTAGCATACATTACTAATCACCATGGAAATGTGATTCAAAAGCATAGTACAGTATCTTTTTATCCCTGTTTGAATGGCCATAGTCAAAAGCTCAGAAGATAATAAGTGATGGTAAGGATGTTAGGAGCCAGTAACCTTTAAACACTGTTATGGAGGTGTAATGCAAAACAATATGGAGAGTTCTCAAAATACTAAAAACTTTCTAGAATTGCTACCGAGTATGTAGTCAAAGGAAATAAAATCATTGTTTTAAGGAATGTCTGTCTGCCTCTGTCTTATTTTTGTAATACTATCCACAATAATCAGAAAGGTACTTAAGCAAAATGTCCACTTTTATTAGAATTAATTCTCAAAATTTAGTATCTATCTACATTAATGTGAATAAAGACTATCTATTTTTGTTCTTTGAGACAACATGGATGAATCTGGATAACATCATATTAGGTGAAACACCTCAGGCACAGAATGACAAATACTGCTTTTACAGGGCAGAATGGAATGGTGGTTCCTAGAGCCTTGGATGGTTAGATACTAGGGAAAGATAGGATAATATAAGTCATAGGTACATAATTATAGCTACATAGTGAGACCCAAACTTAAAATAAAATATTGATAGCTAACTTTCATCCTAGTATAAAAACCTTCAATGTATATTATTTAAGGGTAGATAACTAAACTCTGTAGTTAAATACTGAAAAAATTACAGGCATGGATACTGTCTCAGGAGTAGAGGTAAAATGGAATCACAAGAGTAAATAACATAAAATGAAGAGAAAGAGGAAATAAGTAAAACACCATTTACACACCAAACTTTGCTTGTTCCATTTGCAAAATGGTAGATCTTAATAGAACCAAATAAACAATTACACTAAATATACTTGGTCTAGAATATTAATTAAAATTTTATGGATTCTGTATAATATTAAGATTGAAATATTTTGCTATAAAAATCCATTTTAAATATGTATTGTATATGCTTTAAATTCCTTATTAAAAATAAAGGAGAGTGGATGATGATGTCATAAGCAGTGGCATCAAGTTGAAAGTTGCTGTATTGACTGCAGTCATAGATCAAGACTGTGATTGAGACAGAGGTTGAAAATAGGGCAGATTTTTATTAGACATTTATAATGAAATGGAGAGCAATACTAAAAGATTTAATGTAATCAATATGGCAAATCTCCACTAACTGATCTGTGAATTTAATATACTACAAGTTGTATAGACAAGGTAAGATTTTTTTCATAGACTTAAACAAGTAACTCTAAAATTTTATGAAAAGTCAAAATAACTATAAAAACCAATTTAATTTTTTTTAAAAAAATCAAAGGATAAAGCCTAACATAATTCTAAGACTTATTATAAGATCTCAAAACAGAGAAGTAATGAAAAGACAAAGACAAAATGCAGTTTGGGGAAATGCCTCAATGAGTAACAAACTTGCTGCACAAGCTTGAGGATGTGAATTCAGATCCCAAAATCCCTACAAAGGCCAAGCTTGACAATAAACTCTTTGATTTCTACCACTGGGTTAGATATAGACAGATGATTTTAGGGGCTTTGTGTGCCAGCAGCAAGTCTAGCTGAAACAGGTTGTTTAAGTTCAGTCAGAGATTCTATATCAATAAAATAAGGTGGAGAGTCAGAGAGTAAGATGCAAAATATTGATTTCAGGCTCCACATATGAATGCACAGACAAGTCGACCTGAACACAGAAGTACATATACAGAGAGAGAGATGGGGGGAATGGTGAGAAGAAGGGGAGGGGGACAGGGGGACAGAAAGACACAAGGTTGGGTTAAATATGAAGTTACATTATAAGAGGACAGGCCAAATATTCCCCTATTACACTCCAGAGGCTAAGAAATAATAAACCCAGTGCCAGATATGAATAACTTCTTTTGAAATTGTTGGTCAGTGAGTTTCCACAGACCCCCTAAACATTTCAGGTTATTACTACTGTCCTCAGTTAACCTCTAGATTTTAGAACATGGAGGTTAGATCCCATTGTTGAAAGTGCTACATGTTTGAGTCACAGAACATTGTGAAATTAAGCTTGTGTGGATTTAGACACTTCATCCCTTTTGATTAGCTTTTCTAGTACTGGAAGACCCTATGCAAGCTACTGGAGACTAAAAGTAATTATCTATCATATCCAATTGTGAACCCTTCAAACTGCAATAATGACAGAAAGAAATTCCCACAGGTTCCACAGCTGCACGAACATCATGGGAATAACCAATCATTTTCTAATTGGATTTAAGTCCCATTCTATAGAATGAAGCCTGCAGCTGACACCATTAACTATGGCTAGAAAGGCTAGAGACTATATGTTTCCTATTAAGGAAATATAATCACAATCACAATGAGATGCTATAAAAAAAAAAACCACCTTTCACAGTTGCTAAAACACACATAGCCACATCCTCCCACACATCTATGGTTATTATAACAGTGATCAACAACTGGACAAGGTACAGAGGTAAGAGATTGCAGGCCTTCAGGCCTGAACAGGTATACTGAACATATATACTGTAGCATCACTTTTAAAGCTCATTACAAAAGTGGGAACAGAGAAAGAATTTAAGAGCCTAAAATGATTGATGACGAAAAGAAATTATCTCTGGACACAACAAACTTCCATACACTCATCATGACACAGGTGTGCCCACACGTATACACAGACTTCCATACACTCATCATGACATGGGTGTGCCCACACGTATACACAGACTTCCATACACTCATCATGACAAGGGTGTGCCCACACGTATACACAAAATTAAATGTAATGATCTGTGCAAACCCGAGCCAAATCAAATCTCATCAAGAAAAGAGGAGTTGTGACTGTGTTCTCTATTCTTGGTTATCAAAATGACAATGTCTAGAATTAAGTAAAAACCCAAGCTACTGGGAAACCCTGTCAGAGAATTTTCTTAATTAAATGGTTTGAAGTAGCCAGAACCACATTTAATCCAGATATTTTGAGGTGGGAAGATCCACCTTTAATCTGAGCTATTACCTCCTGGTGCCAACCTACATAAAGAATGCGGACTGCCTTTCTACCTCTGTGTACACCTAGGAGAGACTACTGATCCACAGCCCTCTCTGCCCCTTCCCTGAAAGCCCTCCAGGGAGGGATCCAACCCGAGGACTCAGGCAGGTCCAGCCGGGAGGCACAGGCCTCAGAAGTGGCAGGGTAGCCTGTACAGTATCCTTTCTATCTCCATCTACACCTAGAAGAGACTGCTGATCCACAGCCCTCTCTGCACCTTTCCCGCAAGTGGACAGCCTGTCTCCAGGGTTTGTTCTGACCCCAGGACTCAGGAGGGACAACAGATCCACAGCCCTCTGCACACTGGTCTTACCAGAAGAGAGCTGATCTTGCAGAAGTGCTGACACAGGCTTATAGTCCCACAGGAGGAACAAGCTCCAGCCAGAGGGAGCAAGAATATCTAACAGCAGAGATCAACAGATGGTGAAAGGCAAACGCAAGAGCCTTACCAACAGAAACCAAGACTACTTGGCTTCATCAGAACCTACTATTCCCATCACAGCAAGTCCTGGATCTCCCAAAATACCAGAAAAGCAAGATTTGTATCTAAAATCATATCTCACAATAGTGATAGAGGAATTTAAGAAGGGCACAAATAACTCCTTTAAAGAAATACAGAACACAGGTAAAGAGGTTCAAGCCCTTAAAGAGGAAACACACAAATCACTTAAAGAATTACAGGAGAACATGAGTAAACAAGTAGAAGTCCTTAAAGAGGAAACACAAAAACCCCTTAAAGAATTACAGGAAAGCACAACCAAACAGGTGAAGGAATTGAACAAAACCATCCAGGACCTAAATATGGAAGTAGAAACAGTTAAGAAGTCACAAAGAGAGACAACTCTGGAGTTAGAAATCCTAGGAAAGAAGTCAGGCTAGCATCACCAACAGAATACAAGAGATAGAAGAGAGAATCTCAGGGACAGAAGATACCATAGAAAACATTGCCACAACAGTCAAAGAAAATGCAAAAAGCAAAAAGCTCCTAACCCAAAACATCCAGGAAATCCAGGACACAATGAGAAGACCAAACCTAAGGATAATAGGTATAGAAGAGGATGAAGACCTCCAACTTAAAGGGCCAGTAAATATCTTCAACAAAATTATAGAAGAAAACTTCCCTAACCTAAAGAGATGCCCATGAACATACAAGAAGCCTACAGAACTCCAAATAGCCTGGAACAGAAAAGAAATTCCTCCCACCACATAATAGTCAATACCAAGTGCACAAAACAAAGAAAGAATATTAAAAGCAGTGAGGGAAAAAGGTAAAGTGATATATAAAGGCAGACCTATCAGAATTACACCAGACTTCTCCCAAGAGACTATGAAAGCCAGAAGATCCTGGGCAGATGTCATACAGACCCCTCAAGAACACAAATGCCAGCCCAGGCTACTATACCCAGCAAAACTCTCAATCACCATAGATGGAGAAACCATGGTATTCCATGACAAAAACAAATTTACACAATATCTTTCCACAAATCCAGCCTTTCAAAGGATAACAAATGGAAAATTCCAAAACAAGAAGGAAACTACACCCTAGAAATAGCAAGAAAATAATCTTCTTTTAACAAACCAAAAAGAAGATAGCCACACGAACATAATTCCACCTCTAACAACAAGAGTAACAGGAAACAACAATCATTTTTCCTTAATATCTCTTAATATCAATGGACTCAATATAAAGACAATGAATAACAGACTGGATACAAAAACAGGACCCAAAATATTGCTACATACAGGAAACTCATCTCAGTGAGAAAGACAGAAACTACCTCAGAGTAAAAGGCTGGAAATCAATTTTTCAAGCAAATGGTCCCAAGAATCAAGCTGGAGTAGCCATTATAATATGGAATAAAATAGACTATCAAGCTAAAGTTATCAAAAATATAAGGAGGGACACTTCATACACATCAAAGGTATATTCTCCCAAAATGAACTCTTAATTCTGAATGTCCAAGCCCTAAATGCAAGGGCACCCACATTGATAAAAGAAAATTTGCTAAAGCTGAAAGTACACATTGCACCTCACATAATAATAGTAGAAGACTTCAACACCCACTCTCTGCAATGGACAGATCATGTAAACAGAAACTAAACAGAGACACAGTGAAACTAACAAGAGTTATGAACCAAATGGATTTAACAGATATCTATAGAACATTTTATCCTAAAACAAAAGAATATACCTTCTTCTCAGCACCTCACAGTACCCTCTCCAAAACTGGCCATATAATTGGTCACAAAACAGTCCTCAACAGATACAAGAAGTTTGAAATAATCCTATGCATCCTATCAGATCATCACAGATTAAGGCTAGTCTTCAATAACAACAAAAATAATAGGAAGCCCACATACACGTGGAAGCTGAACAACACTCTACTCAATGATAACTTAATCAAGGAAGAAAAAGAGAAAGAAATTAAAGACTTTTTAGAATTTAATGAAAATGAAGGCACAATATACCCAACCTTATCAGAAAAAAATAAAAGCAGTGCTGAGAGGAAAGCTCATAGCTCTGAGTGCCTCCAAAAAGAAACTGGAGAGAGCATACACTAGCAGCTTGACAGCACAACTGAAATCTCTAGAACAAAGAGAAACAAATAGACCCAAGAGGAGTAGAAGGCAGGAAATGGTCAGACTCAGGGCTGATATCAACCAAATGGAAACAAAAAGAACTATACAAAGAATCAACCAAATCAGGAGCTGGTTCTTTGAGAAAAATGAACAAAATCGATAAACCCTTAGCCAAACTAACCAGAGGACACAGAGACAGTATCCAAATCAACAAAATCAGAATGAAAAGAGAGACTTAACAACAGAAACTGAGCAAATCCAAAAAAATGATCAGATCTTACTACATAAGCCTATACTGAACAAAACTGGAAAATCTGGAGGAAATGGACAATTTTCTAGGCAGATACCAGGTACTAAAGTTAAGTCAGGATAAGATAAATGATGTAAACAATCCCACAACCCCTAAAGAAATAGAAGCAGTTATTAATAGTCTTCAAACCAAAAAAAAAAAGGTAGGCTTCATAAAAAAAGCCCAGGACCAGATGGGTTTAGTGCAGAGTTCTGTCAGACCTTCAAAGAAGACCTAATACCAATACTCTACAAAATATTCCACAAAATAGAAACAGAAGGAATACTATCCAGTTCATTCTATGAAGCCACAATTACTCTGATACCTAAACTACCCAAAGACCCAACAAAGAAAGAGAATTTCAGACCAATTTCCCTTACGAATATCAATGCAAAAATTCTCAATAAAATCCCTGCAAACAGAATCGAAGAACATGTCAAAATGATCATCCATCATGATCAAGTAGGCTTCATCCTAGGGAGGCAGGGATGGTTCAATATATGGAAATCCATCAATGTAACCCACTGTATAAACAAATGCAAAGAAAAGACATGATCATTTCATTAGATGCTGTGAAAGCATTTAACAAAGTCCAACACCCCTTCATGATAAAAGTCTTGGAAAGATCAGGAATTCAAGGTCCATACCTAAATGTAGTGAAAGCAATATACAGCAAACCAGTAGCCAACATCAAACTAAATGGGGAGAAACTTGAAGCAATCTCACTAAAATCAGGGACTAGGCAAGGCTGTCTATTCTCTCCCTACCTATTCAATATATATTCAATATAGTACTCGAAGTCCAAGCCAGAGCAATTAGACAACAAAAGGAGATCAAAGGGATACAAATTAAAAGGAAAAAATCAAAATATCACTATTTAGAGATAATATGATCGCATACTTAAGTGACACCAAAAATTCCACCAAAGAACTCCTAAATCTGATAAACTTCAGCAAAGTGACTGGATATAAAATTAGCTCAAACAAATCAGTGGCCATTCTCCACTCAAAGAATAAGCAGGCTGAGAAAGAAATTAGGGAAACAACACCTTTCACAGTAGTCACAAATAATATAAAATATCTTGGTGTGGCTCTACCTAAGCAAGTGAAAGATCTGTATGACTAAAACTTCAAGTCTCAGAAGAAAGAAATCAAAGAAAAGCTCAGAAAATGGAAAGATCTCCCATGTTTATGGAGTGGTAGGATTAATATAGTAAAAATATCCATCTTGCCGAAAGCAATCAATACAATCCTCATCAAAATTCACACTCACTTCTTCATAGAGTTAGAATGGTCAATCTCCAAATTCATCTGGAATAACCAAAAACCCAGGTTAGAGAAAACTATTCTCAATAAATAAAAGAACCTCTGGTGGAGTCACTATCCCTGACCTCAAGCTGTACTGCAGTGCAATAGTGATTAAAAACTGCATGGTATTGGTACAGTGACAGGCAAGAAGGTCAATGGAACAGAATTTAAGACCCAAAAATGAACCTCAGACCTATGGTCAGTTGATCTTTGACAAAGGAGCTAAAACCATTCAGTGGAAAAAAGACAGCATTTCCAACAAATGGTGCTGGTTCAACTGGAGGTCAACATGTACTGCAAATTGATGCATTTTTATTTCCCTGTACAAAGCTCAAGTCCAAGTGGATCAAGAACCTCTACATAAAACCAGATACAATGAAACTAATAGAAGAGAAAGTGGGGAAGAGCCTTGATCACATGAGCACAGGGTAAATTTTCCTGAAGAGAACACCCATGGACTATGCTCTAAGATCAACAACAGACAAATGGGACTTCATAAAATTGAAAAGTTCATGTAAGGCAAAGAACAAAATGGCAACCAACATATTGGAAAAAATCTTTACCAATCCTACCTCAGAAAGAGGGCTAATATCCAATATATACAAAGAACTCAAGAAGTTAGACTCCAGAGAACCAAATAACTCTATTAATAATGAGATACAGAGCTAAACGAAGAATTCTCAACTGAGGAATACCGAATGGCTGAGAAGCACCTAAAGAAATGTTCAACATCCTTAGTCATCAGGGAAATGCAAATCAAAACAACCCTGAGATTCCACCCCACACCAGTCAGAATAGCTAAGATCAAAAACTCAGGTGATAGCAGATACTGGAGAGGTTGTGGAGAAAGAGAAACACTCCTTCATTGATGATGGGATAGCAAGCTAGTACAACCACTCTGGAAATCAGTTTGGCAGTTCCTCAGGAAATTGGACATAGTTCTACCGGAGGACACAGCTGTACCACTCCAGGGCATATACCCAGAAGATGTTCCAACATGTAATAATGACACATGCTCCACTATGTTCATAGCAGCCTTATTTATAATAGCCAGAAGCTGGAAACAACCCAGATATCAACAAAGGAATGGA
This sequence comes from Montemys delectorum, assembly GCA_019843815.1. Lineage (NCBI taxonomy): Eukaryota > Metazoa > Chordata > Mammalia > Rodentia > Muridae > Montemys > Montemys delectorum. The sequence goes on along the minus strand of JADRCD010074137.1, from coordinate 9,825 downwards.
TACAGAAAATGTGGTACATCTACACAATAGAGTATTACTCAGCTACTAAAAACAATGACTTCATTAAATTCTTGCACAAATGGATGGATGTAGAAAATATCATCCTGAGTGAGGTAATCCAGTCACAAAAGAGCACACGTGGTATGCACTAACTGATAAGTGGATGTTAGCCCAGAAGCTTGGAATACCCAAGATACAATTCACAGATCATATCAAGCCCAAGAAGAAGAAAGACCAAAAAATGTGGATGCTTCAGTCCTTCTTAGATGGTGGAACAAAATACTCACAGGAGATAGTGGGTGGGAGGGACTTGGGAAGAAGAGAGGAGAAAGAGAGAGTAAAGGGGAGGGCAGGAATAGGTATGAGAGGAGACCAGAATGATATACAGAGGGTCATGAATTTGAATACAGTGTGAAGCAATGGGGGATGGGGAACTGGAGGTAGCCACCAGGAAGTCCCAGATGCCAGGACAGCATGGGGCTCCCAGGACCCAACAGGGATGAGATTAGCTGAAATGCCCAACAAAGAGAGGGAGAACCTGTAGAGACCATATCCAGAGGTTAGACAAAGTCCTCAGTTGAGGAATGGGGCCACCCACTCATCTCCAAATTTTTAACCCAGAACGGCTCTTGTCTAAAGTAAATAAGGGAACAGAGTGTGGAGCAGAGACTGAAGGAAAGGCCATCCCAAGACTGCCCCACCTGATGATCCTTCCCATATACAGACACCAAACCCTGACACTATTGTGGATGCCAAAAGGTGCTTGCCGACAGGAGGCTGTTATGTCTTTCTCTTGATTGGCTCTGCCAGAGCCTGAAAAACACAGAGGTGGGTGCTCACAGCCAACCATTGGACTGAGCACAGGGACCCCAATGGGGGAGTTAGAAAAAGGACTGAAGGAGTTGAAAAGGTTTGCAACCCCCATACGAAGAACAACAATATCAACCAATGAGACACCCCCCCCCCCCAGAGTTCCCAGGGACTAAACCACCAACCAAAGAGTACACATGGAGGGACCCATTGCTCCAGCTGCATATGTAGCAGAGGATTGCATTGTCTGGCATCAGTAGGAGGAGAGGCCCTTGGTCCTGTGAGAGCTCAATTCCCCACTGTAGGGCAATGCCAGGGCTGTGAGGTGGGAGTGGTGGGTGAGAGGGAGAGCACCCTCATAGAAACAGGGGGTGAGGGATGGGAAAATGGGGTTCTGGGGGCAAACTGGGAAAGGGGAATAACATTTGAAACATAAATACATAAAATATCCAATAAAAGTGAATAAATTATAAGGTTATATATATATACAGATTCCATTCAATTCATGAGGATCCCAGTCTTGGCTTTTATGCATTATGGTGATGCAAAAGTCATGAGCATTTAGCACAAACTATACTTTAAATTCTAAATTTTGATATTTTCTCAAGTTAGGATATGTGGCAATATGAGCTCTTGTGAGGCAAGACAGTAGAAGTGATCTATTTTAGTACACAATAACAAAACAGCAACAATTGTGTTCCCAAGCTATATATACACAAGAGAAGAATTGATTGCACTATTTTGCTTATTAGATCCAAACTGTCTAAAAATGAAAACATAGTCAAATAGTAATACAAGCTCCTTTAAAAAACAATCACAAACACTGGGTTTTACAAGCAATCTCTCTCTTCCTCTCCTTCCCCCTTTCTGTCTCTTCCCCCTCCTCCTCTTCTCCCCCTCCTTCTCTCTCTGCCCCTCCCCATCTGCCCCCTCTCTCCCTCCGTGTGTGTATGCACATACATCTTTATATAGAGTTTAGGTATGCACTTTTCTTAGTGTGCAAAGAAAATCTAGGGCAATCATGAGTATTAATCCTTGACTTCTACCTTGCTTGAAACACCATATATGCCTGATTCTGCATAGGCCAGGAAAGCATCTGAGGACTCTCCTGCCTCAGCCTCCAATCTCTCCATGGAGGCACTGGCATTTCAGGTGGATGCTACAAAACCGAGCTTTGCATGGCTCCTGGGTGATCTGAACTGTGTGGAAAGCACTTACCCCATAGAGTCATTTTTTCTGTGGGATGAGTAAAGGGTAAAGGTGATGATACAAGCAATGTCACCCTCATAGTCCTGCAGCTTCTGCCGTGCAGGGTCTTTATCTCTGACACTTCCTTGTCTGTCACTTCTGCCCTATTTTCACCTTCTCCACCTTCACTGAGTAGAGTACAATATTACCCACAGCTGGGGAAGCTGGTCTGCCCACGTCCTTATCCCACTCTCCCAGGATCCTTTACCTGCATATTTTACTGGCACACAAGTAACTGTTGGACCAGCAATGATAGAACTGATGATACTCTCCTGGAAATATGGAATTGGGCTGGACTCTAGAAAAATATATGCAGATTCAAAACTACTCAATTAGCTTTAAAAAGCCAGGCTTCAGAGAAATAAAGCTAAATTACAAAAAAAGTAAACATAACAATGACAAAGTGAAAATATTCCCTGGGTTCTCGGTGGTTTTGCATGCCTTATTTAATACTCCATTCCTGTATTAAGGCTGCATTTTAGTTGTTGGTTTCTACAACTAAAATAACTATTTTGAGGACACATGGTACTGCTATTTTTCAATTGCAGCTTTTGGGAGGCAAATGAATTCCAGGCCAGCCTAGGTTAAATAGTGAGACTGTCTCAAAAGAGAAAAAGGAATAAAAATAAAATAAATTTAAAGTGGGAAAATAAGCTTTGGTGGTTTTTTCTTTGGTTGGGTTTTTTTTTTCCCCCAGGGGAATCCAAGCAACTTCCCAACAATCTAGGCTATTATAGATGCCTTCGGTTTTTCTCTCAGAATTTGGAGATCATTCCCTATTTCCGAAGACACCACATCCTTTGGATATGGGACTTGGATGAATCAAACTGAACCTGATCCAAGGGTCCTGAGCACCAGTCTTCTTAGTGCTGCAAGGAGTTATGCCAACTACAAAGGAAGAAAAATCAATCAATAGGTCTGTGAAGTCACGATGCCTACAGACCACAGTAAGATATTGCTGGAGGTACAAGGGTAGCTTCTATCTCCTGTCTCCCTCATACCTGATTCTGCCCCAACTTTCCTCTCTCTCTCCTTTCTCCTCTCCACGTTCCTCCCCACCCCCACCTCCCATGATTATTTGGTTCACCCTTCTATGAGGGATTGAAGCATCCTCACTTGTGCCTTCCATCTTGTTAAACTTCTTTTTTGTTGTTGTTTTTATTTTGTTTGTTTGTTTTTTGGAGACAAGGTTTCTCTGTATAGCCCTGGCTGTCCTGGAACTCACTCTGTAACTTGTTAAACTTCTTAAGATCTGTGGGTTGTATCATGAGTGTTGTGTACTTTTTGGCAAATATCCACTTATAAGTGAGTACATGCATCAGGAGAATGAATGGAAGTATGCAGCTGCTGGGGTCGGGTAAGGGGAACCTCTAGAAAGTTCTAGAAACCTGGGATGTGAGAGGCTCCCAGGACTCAACGGGCATGACCTCAGCCAAAATGCCCAACAGTGGGGAAGGAACCTGAAGAGACAACCACCAGTAGATACACAGGGCTCCTAGTAGAGGGATGGATTCACCAACCTAACTTAAAATTTTTTGACCCAGAATTGTTCCTGTCTAAAAAAATAAAAGAAAGATTGGAGAAACAAACAATGCATGAACAAAAATGGAGCAGAGACTGAAGGAAAGGCCTTCCAGTGATCGGTCCATCTCATGGGCAGGCAACAAACCATGACACTGTTACTGAAGCCATCTTGTGCTTGCAGACAAGAGCCTAGCTCTAGCATGGCTGTCCTCTGAGAGACTCTACCAGCAGCTGACTGAGACAGATGCAGATACTTACAGCCAACCATTGGACTCAGTTGGGGACCCCTATGGAAGGAAGAGTTGGGGAAAGAATTTAAGGAGCTGAAGGAGAGGACAACCCCATAGGAAGACGAACAGCATCAACTAACCTGGAACCCTGGAAAATCCGAGAGACTAAGCCAAAGATCATATGTGGGCTGGTCCATGGTCTCCAGGATATATGTAGCAAAGGACTGCCTTGTCTGGTCTCAGTGAGAGAGGATTCTCCTAATCCTGTAGAGACTTGATGTCCCAGAGAAGGGAGGATGATGAGGGGTGAGGAGGTGGGGGACCACTCTCTCAGAGGGAAAGGAGATGGGGAATTGGTGAAGACTGTGATGGGGGCGGGGGGGAGATCAGAGTGAGCAACAATTGGAATATAAAGTAAAGTAATTAAAATATAAATAAAAGAATGAATTTTTAAAAGGGTAGCTCTTACATCTTGGTGGAAACTGCTGAATAGTTGGACGAAAGGCTCACCCAACAGGAGTGAAATAATGCTTAGTACTGTACACCTAGTCAACCAAACTTGGCTGATGAACCTATTTTTCTAAACCAATATAGTATCTAATTGTAATTTTAATCCTTATCCTTATACTCAGAGATAAGCATAGCTTTCAGCTCTTACCAAAGATGATTCTTTGTGCAGCAATGACTATTACAAAAGCCACAACTAGCCAGTACTCAGAGAATAACAAACCACTACAGATACCCAGCACTACAAATATATTTAAAATATAATCCCTGCACCTAAGGCTCATGGGGTGATGGTTGAAAGATTTTAAGAGCCAGAGGGAACCAAGATTGAGTTTTCTATATATGATAGGGAAGCTGAACCCATGAATCCTCAACTATATGGTTGCAAAAATTGGATCTGAAAAATAACAACACCAGTCCACAAACAAAATGTTGAAGGGGAGCTTTCATGGGCCCCACTCTTACATGAAGAGATATAAGCAATTATGTCTGACAAGAGAGGGAAATTAGCCTTCCAGTCTCTCTGGGATGGTGTCCTGAGCAAACCTTGGGCACAAGCTCCACAGCCAATCCCACAACACCCAGAGAAGCTCAACTCCCAGGTGCTCTGACATGTCCAGGATCAGAGGTGAGGAGGACCCAACATCTGTTCCAATACGGGGAGTAACTGGGACCAGCAAGACCCAGGCACACAGGAACTCTGCCAACCCAGTGGCTTGGGTTGCTTCCTGTCTGTCTGGTCTGGTGCCCTGAGCAGACCCTTGAGGGATAAGTACAGCAATACATTCACAAAACCTATGACCCAAATTGTATCTTTGTATAAGGACAAAGATAGAACAGAGACTGAGGGAATGGCCAACCAAAGACTGCTCTAAATTGAGACTTATCTCATAGGCAAGAACCAATCCTTAACACAATTAGTGATACTCTGTTATGCTTGCAGATAGAAGCCTAGCATATGTCCTCTGCTGGGTGTCCTCTGAGAGGCTCCACCCAGCAGCCAAGGGAAAGAGATGCAGAGACTCACATCCTAACATTAGATAGAGCTCAGACAGTCTTATGGAAGAGTTGGGAGAAGCATTGAGGGACCTGAAGAGGACAGAGCTTCCACAGGAAGACCAACAGAGTTAACCAACCTGGACCTTTGGGGGTTTCCAAACGACAAAAGAGTGGGCACAGGCTGGATCTAGGCCTCCTGCATATATGTAGCAGATGAGCAGCTTGGTCTTCATGCAGGTCCCCAATAACTGGAGCAGGAACATTGCCCAAAACTGTTGTCTGCCTACCTGTGGATCCCTTCCCCCTAAATGGACCACATTGGCTGGTCTAATTGTAGAAGATGTGCATACTTCCTCAGTGAAGAGACTAGCAGGTTAGTGTGGGTAGGTGACATTCATAGGGCCACTTCCCAGAGAACAGGAAGGTAGATTTAGAGGGAAGGCTTGTATAAAGGGGTACTAGGAGGAAAGAGGGCATATATTGGGATATAAGTGAATAAATAAATACACTTTTTAAAAATTAAAAATGATTTGATTGTATTGACTAAATATTAGTTCATAATATAAAATAATACATATCTTATTCTGAAACAAACAAACAAAAAGCCCACAGAACAGAGGGCTTGCCTTGGCCCACCAGCTTCCGTAGGCTAAACAAAAGGTACAAACCCAGAGCAGAAAGGAAATTCTTGGGTTCTTCCACCCAGCTGTGTAAGGGAGTAAACATTTACTGAGATAGAGACTGGTGAGACATCCACAAAGAGAGACATGTTCTGACTCTCAGTCTGCACACATGCTCAGAGAGAGCTATAGTGCTATAGGTTTGAGAGACTCACAACCCATGTAAGGGTGGACTTCCTGGTGATGTGGCTGCATTTGAGTTATCTGTGTATCTCATAAGTAACCCCTCACAGCATGTTTAGTAAACCTGAGAAAAACTCAGTTCACCAAAATGGACATAATACAATAATTGTTCTTGGTCTGTTGCTCGATTCCTTTCTGGATCAAATAGACATGCATGTTGTATTTCTCCATGAAAAGTCTGTCACATAATAGCTGAGACAAGACTTGATTTAATTTTTTTTCCACGTGTAAGAGGTTTAATTGAGAGGGAGAGAGGGGGCAGTAGCGGAAAGAGAGGAGGGAGAGAGAGCAAGATCTGATTTATTTTATAGAGTCAATGCTGCTAAATTTGGCAATGCAGGCCCATGAGTGTAATAATTACTTAGATCATTCTTACCTGTGTTTACTGTGATGTTTTCTCTAGGAATATCAATTATCCACTCAAGCCGATCACTGAACTTGAAGAAAGAAGAAATTAGATTAAATTATTTCACAATGTTAATAACAAAACTTATTTTGGCATATTCTGCACAATGTTTTAAAAATAAAATTAGTCAATAATATCCAAAGATATCTATATATATGACTATAAGGAAAGGATTTTCACTAGCAAATTTCACTGTAAGAGATTTTTTTCCCATGTACACTCACAGATGAGTGAAATGACACAAACTCAAGGATATTTTGCATCATTGTTTGTCGTAGCAGGTTGATAGCACTGTTAATAAGGTAAATAATTATGTGGCTGCGGCTTTAACCCAGGGACTCAGGTGAGATCCACCATTTTCTCTCTGGTGACTTTCTAAGGCTAGACCTGCTGGGAGGCACAGGGTGGCAGGGACAGGTTCCTCTCAGCTTCCAAGTGACAGCAGTGGATCAGCAACCTTCTCTGCCCCTTCCCTGCAAGTGGAGAGCCTGCCTCCAGGGAGTGCTTCAACCCAGGGACTCAGGAGAGATCTACCGTTTTGTCTCTGGTGACTTTCTAAGGTATGACCAGCCAGGAGGCACAGGCTTCAAAAGTCACAGGGGAGTCACGGTGCAGCAGGGATAGGATCTTCTCAGCCACAGAATGGCAGCAGTGGATCAGCGACCCTCTCTACCTCTTTCTTGCAAGTGGAGAGCCTGCCTCCAGGAAGTACTTTAACCCAGGGACTCACCCATCGGCACCCAGGATTTACCAGAGGAGAGCTGATCTCCAAGAAGTATTGACACAGGCTTACAGACACACAGGAGGAACAAGCTCTAGTCAGAGACACCAAGAACATCTAACACCAGAGATCAACAGATGGTGAAAGGCAAACACAAGAATCCTACCAACAGAAACCAAGACTGCTTGGCTTGATCAGAACCTACTCTCACTACAGCAAGTCCTGGATATCCGAAAACACCAGAAAAGCAAGATTTGGATCTAAAATCATCTTACAATGGTGCTAGAGGAATTTAAAAAGGACATGAATAGCTCTCTTAAAGAAATACAGGAGAACACAGGTAAAGAGGTACAAGCCCTTAAAGAGGAAACAAAAAAAAATCCCATAAAGAATTATAAGAAATCACAAGTAAACAAGTAGAAGCACTTAAAGAGCAAACTCAAAAATCCCTTAAGAAATTGCAGGAAAACACAAACAAACAGGTGAAGGAGGTAAGTAAAACCATCCAGGACCTAAAAGTGGAAGTAGAAACAATAAAGAAATCACAAAAAAAGACAACCCTGAAGTTAGAAATCTTAGGAAAGAAGTCAGGAAACATAGATGCAAGCATCACCAACAGAATACAAGAGACAGAAGAGAGAATCTCAGGGGCAGAAGATAACATAGACAACATTGACAGAACAGTCAAAGAAAATGCAAAATGTAAAAAGATCCTAACCCAAAACATCCAGAAAATCCAGGACACAATGAGAAGACCAAACTTAAGGAAAATAGGTATAGAAGAGAGTGAAGACCTCCAACTTAAAGGACCAGTAAATATCTTCAACAAAATTATTGAAGAAAACTTCCCTAACCTAAAGAAAGAAATGCCCATGAACATACAAGAAGCCTATACAACTCCAAATAGACTAGAAGAGAAAAGAAATTCCTCCCGCCATATAATAGTCAAAACACCAAATGCACAAAACAAAGAAAGAATACTAAAAGCAGTAAGGGAAAAAGGTCAAGTAACATATAAAGGCAAGCCTATCAGAATTACACCAGACTTCTCACCAGAGACTATGAAAGCTAGAAGATCCTGGGCAGATGTCATATAGACCCTAAGAGAACACAAATGTCAGCCTAGACGACTATACCCAGCAAAACTCTCAATCACCATAGATGGAGAAACCAAAGTATTCTATGACAAAACCAAATTCATACAATATATTTTCACAAATCCAGCCTTTCAAAGGGTAATAAATGGAAAACTCCAACAAAAGGAGGGGAACTACATCCCTGAAAAAGCAAAAATCTAATCTTCCAACAAAACTAAAAGAAGATAGACACAAGAACGGAACGCCAGCTCTAACTACAAAAATAATAGGAAACAACAATTACTTTTATTAATATCTATTAACATCAATGGACACAATTCCCCAATAAAAAGACATAGACTATAAGAGTGGGTACGTAAACAGGACCCAACATTTTGCTGCGTACAGGAAACCCACCTCAGTGACAAGACAGACACTATCTCAGAATAAAAGGCTGGAAAACAATTCTCCAAGCCAATGGTCCCAAGAAAAAAGCTGGAGTAGCCATTCTAATATCGAATAAAATTGACTTTCA
>JADRCD010074131.1:845-19583 GCA_019843815.1 Montemys delectorum | reverse complement strand
ACATTCTTCAGCTGAAGTAAATAAGAAAGAATTTTGAAGACAGAAAAAGAATTCAACATCGATGAAGGTTTTATTAAAGTAATACTCAAACATAAAAAGACACTCAAATATAGATTTGTGTTGTGAACATATACAACAGTGTCATTCACACTACATGCAAGATGTATACATTAAGAAGAATATTGCCTTACTTTATAACATTGTCAAAATCAGAAAAGTCCTGTTGGCAGCTATTTGGATGAGCCCTCTATTATCTGCAAAACACTGAGGAATGAAATGTGCAATTCCTCCCTTACTGTACTTACCTTGGTGATTCTGCTTTGTTATTTTTAACAAACGTAATATTATAAATTATGTGCTCTCTAAACATTCATTTTCACCAAAGGTGCATAGCGAGCACACTGCTCAGTAAAATTAAAGGAAAGGAGGCATCTCTTCCTTGCAATACTGTCCATGATGCAGCCTCTGTACACTTGGTAGCACCAGAGAATTTATTCTTTCTTTCTAAGTTGCTTGTTTCTGCAGTGGCCAGGTTACAGGATATGTGTGTTCAGATATCTGCTCTGAAAAGAATCATGATCTCATCCTTGAGGCAACCACATAGTTTCCTCTAGGAATTCTTTTGTTAAGGGTCAAATTGCTTGGCCCTGGGGACAGGAGAAAAGCAGAGATTCTTCAGCATAGGAATTAAGAATGGTGTTTCAAATGATGTTATTAATTGCCACTGCTATAATCAGGGCTCTTTAAATTATGGATACATAAATGTAGTCTTAGATATTTAGCCTGAACAATTTTTTTTCTCTAAAAATCAAAGCATTTAACTTACAATCTGTAAATTAGAACAGTATGGAAAAGCCTTAATCTATTGTCTAAGAAGTACAAAACAAAACTAAAAAGAATACTGGGTTGGTATAATATAAAAATTAAAGCGTTTGGTAGGATAAAAGAAAAATATATGCTGCAGTTTAAATAAAGTCTGGGCAGTTGCATAAAAGGTGAAGATACCAGCATATGCAGTAAGCACGAGTAAAGGTAAGATTGGTGTCAGAAGATTGCAATGTTGAGTGAATACTGAGTTCATAATTCTGTTTCATGAGAAAGAAGCAGAATAAAGTTTAACATCCAACAAAACATGTTGATCCTTTACATACTATTTTTGTTGTTTAACAAAACATTGCTGTATATATTTTGGGAGTAGATAATTAAGCCATGATTTTTTTTTTCATTTTGTGAAAAATTTGTTTCTGACTACTAATCATATACAATGCTTATGATAGCTTCACAATGCTTACTTTTTCCTACTTCTTTTTCCCACATAGCTACTCTCTAGTATTCTGCCTTCTACTTGTAAGTATGCTTTTTATTTCTAAAACTCACACATTTGAGTGAGCACATGATAAATGTATTTATCCCTCTGGCTTACTTTTCCAAATATGTCTTCATCAGTTGGGGGAACAATAGCAAACTGAAATCTAATATGGTGAGCCCACGGATATTCTCAGACAACTAGAGGACAACTGTTGAGTTGTTACTTATAAGAGTATGGATTAATTAAAGCAGTTCTATCACCAAATCACCCCAAACTAGAAAAAAAGTAAAAAAATCTCATTGATGCTGTGGTATGGAGTCCCACATTTGATTAAGCTTTTGTCGTCTGTATAGGTAAGTACATAAACCAAGACTATGAGAAGCAAAAGATCAGAGGGCATCATCAATGGAATTTTAAATTATGATATTTGATTTTTCTGTACCATTTTTACTAGAAAGTCTTAATAACCCAATAACCAATACCCTCGACCTAGAAGTCACTATATTATCCCAGATAATTTTGTTGCCAACACTAAATTGCCCAGCAACATGCTCTCATCAATACCTATATTCAAATCCAAATGTCACTTTTCAGTTTTATGAATTTATAAAAACATAATTCTTTCAATTCCTTTTCTCAGTTTTAGCAGATATATAAAAATTATGTCAAAATGGAAATTAGAAATCACACTCAATTATTAAAGATACAAAATATTTCAAAACACAATGCCTCCATGTCCATAAAATTTTAAGATATATGAATATTAGACTTTTGTGATGGTTTTTATAATATTGGATATTGGGAAGTAAAATATCCTTGAAACATACATCACTACTTAAAAATAATGATTAGAAGTTACAATAAATTCACTACCGCAGTTTGAGTTTGAAAGAATTTGCCTGAATGTAAGGAGACATTAAGAATATACATTTTGTTTTCAGTTTGTTCTCCACAGAGGGAGGTCTGAATTTGTCTTCTTTTGTTTAATTTTTCAGATTTTGAAAATATTAATTTATTTTGTTATTTTACATTTGAATTAAAATATAATCATATTTCTTTTCCTCCCTTTTATGTCTTGAAGCTTCATAATGGTCTTAATTGGTTGAATATTTGAATTATTTTGTTGTAAGAATATGGGAAAGTTTGGAATTTGAATCAGAAGGGGTCTAGCATGCTGTAAGTAGAGATTAATCGGCCACTGTAGTGGGATTTGAGAAGACCAGTGTACCAAGAGAAAAAATGAAATGTAGATTTCTATCTCAAGAGGTTTTGGAAGGAAACACAGATGTTTGATGGTGCAGTTTTAGCAGCAATTGTGTGTGTGTGTGTGTGTACTCGGGAAAAATCTGGCAGTGCCCATGTGTACCAAACATTGAATGGGACTGAATTCAAAGAACTATACTAAGTTGATTGATGGAGAAAATTTCAGTCCAATATAAAGTTAATGCTGGACATGGTTATTTATCAACCTGTAGACTAAGGTTTATAATGGAGATGCAAAAAGAAAAAGAAGAAGAATTTGCAGCTTTTGAAAAAAAAAAGAACATGAGTAATGTTAAAGTTGTAGAGAAGTGAGTACAGAGAAATCATCTGTAGTTATTAAAAAGTAAGCAAAATTAATTAGAAACTATATACTTTACACTGATATAATAGAAAATGTACCTTGAAAACCAATTCCTATTTATCAACAGTTGTATTTTACATCCAGAATTATTAAAAAAAAATGTAACTAATGGCACTGAGAATGTAACTAAGATATTCCCTGCTCAAACCAGCTTCTTAGAGAATATTTTCCCACTTTCCATTTTCCTATATTCTATTGCCAAGACACTCAGAAGCCACTTTTCTATGGCAGATAAAGCCAGGTTATATCTCAAGTTGTTAGAATAATTTCAATGTATCACCTGTTCTATTGCTTAATTTACAGGCATGCAAAATGTCAGCGTTTTGAACAGAGAAATTGTAAACCAAATTCAAGAACATCAGTGAAGTCAGGCATAAGTTTAGGATTACATTCCTTTATCTTAGACCTGAGAAGTCTTTTTAGGAAGCTATGAAGATAAAGCCCAAGTTACAGTGGAGATTCTAGGAAAATGGAAATGCCAACACATGAAATGTTTGCCTACGAATCCTGTAGCTACAGTGTGAAGCCACTCTAAGAGAGACTGTATTTGCTACAAGTACTAGAAGTGGAGTCCTAGAACCTCCAAGTCTCATGAAATTCTAAGGATGCCACTGAAGTGGTCAAATCTAGACATGAAGTTGATTCATTTTTTGATTTCCCTGTTTGGGTTTAGAGTTTTCATTTGTCTTGTCTATTATTGTTTATCTCCTATTTCTGTTTTTGGAATGGGAATGATTATTTTGAATGACAGTTTATTGGTAATATTTTTTAATTTACAAGTTTTGAGATTCAGAAGAGACTTTCTGGGCTTTGGAACATTTTAACATTGTTGAGATTTGGGGGTTTTATAGATGGGCTAAATGTATTTTGTATTTATATGACCATTATATTGTAGCAGGATTCCATACCTTAGCACAACTGCTCCCATGATGTAACAATCAGGCCATAAAATTCAGCATGTAGTCATCACTACTTGCCAATATAAAACAAAATACCTAATCTATCAAAGTTCTTAGTTCTGGGAAAGTCTACAAATGTACTAACTTTGACTTTTGGCTTCTGTAGTTCTGCTTCTGGCTAACTTTTCTTGTTAACTAAAGCATGTCCATCCAGAATGTGGTGTTTTTGCTTAAAAGATCACCCTTAAAATGTGTAAGTACTACACTGTGATCCAGAATGCTCATTATAGTTTCTGAATGACTAATAAAGAACTTCTATTGGCTTAAATCTGTGTACAAGTACTCTTCTCTGGTGGATACCCCACAAAATTTCTGGAAGCTGCAGTGAAATCCCAAGAAAAAGACTTCAAGGTACCTGGGCTCTCAGAACCACAGACAGTAGGGAAGAATGCTGTGATCTAGGGGCTTCAAGGAGTTCACAAACTAAGATGTTCCAGGTCCCCTGGACTCCTTTTGATCAATCAATGCCTAATGCTTCAGAAGAATCTGAAACCTACAACCTAGGGAAAAATAGATTAGAGTATTCCCTGCTTTGTCACCTCTGCAGATAAACTCTCACCAAACTGAGGTCCACAAAACATTCTGGTTTGCTCAGTCCAAGGCATGGTATGACACATCTAGATTGGACAAGCTAGCATGGGATGTCTCAGCCAGATGCAAGAGAGCCCTTACACATGCAGGGATATGAAAGAGGGAACTCTCATCACCCCAGAGTACTTGGGGAAACTACCCTTACTGAGGTGCAGTCTGCCAAGGAAGGGATGTGAATGTTTGATAGTCTTTATAAATATTTTCCAGACGTGCAGAAGTAGTTACAACATGAACTGAAATCCTCAAATAGTAGCCTAAAATCTTCTTCCAGAAATGGTCTCCTCACTTGGCATCTCCCTACAATGGGGTCTAACAATTGCTTGATGTTCATAGCCCAAACTTCTCAATTAGTAACGAAAGATTTTGGCACAGAAAAAAATTTTATTGTGTATACAATTCTCAAAAATCTTGAGAACAAAAGCTCTTATTATAGTCTAGAAATGGATAGGTAGACCTCCTCCTTCTGTTTTGCTGCATGCCTGGTGTTCTTCATATAGGGATGGATCTACTCACTATGAGATTATGATGGAAAAGTTTCTTTATTCCTTTCATAGCTCTTAGACTTGAATTTGGCAAAACTCTTCAATCATTCCTTTCCTATGTCAGTATAAGTTCTCTAGTCTTCCATAAATGTTATTTATGGACTGAACTATCCAAGAGACAGCCAACAACTAATTCCATCATCAGTTTCCCCTTGTTTGAGCTGAAAGAAACCAACTTGTGCAGGATCCCCGTAAGTCCATTAGAAGATGGATGTACTATGTTGTGAAATATTTTGGATTTTTAAAAATATTTGAGTGTGATTTCTAATTTACGTTTTGACAAAAGTTTTAAAAATCTGCAAAAATTAAAAAAGGAATTGAAAGACTTAAATATGTTTTAATAAACTCATGAAACTGAAAGGTAACATTTGGATTTGAATATTAAATGAATTTCTATGTTGTGATAATTAATGGATACTCAAAGTCTTGTGTCTTTATTTTAATCCTTTGGAATCAAATTTTACCTTTTCTTTTCTTCCTTTTTCTTTAGTTTTTAAAGTGGATGGTTAGTTAGTGTTGTGTTCTTTTTTGAACTCTCATAAATTACTATATCATCTTGAAGAGAAGAGAAAATGAGAGATTGAATATATGCTTCATTTGGGTTGTGAAAACTACAGACAATTTTGTCCTGAACTCCACAGAGGTGCTATACATGTTATTTCAGACATAGATATTATCTTTATATTTCATACAGTGTTTCATTATCTCTATTATCATCACTATACTTGCAAGTGACTCAGATGACACACTGTCTGGTCCTACAACCTGGATCTAATGGTGAATTTTAATTGGGTCCATTCTTACCAGTTCTATGGAAACCATTACCTATGTAAATTACACTTGGGCATTTTGTCCCAATTAAAGTCTGTGTTCCAAAAGTCTTTGTACTCAGGAGGATGCCAATGACGTAGATAACAGAGAACAAGACTAGTGACTTTTTAAAAGGCAAGACTGAAATTTTACCGAAATGAAGACTTCTACAATCCATTATTGGTAGGAGTATATGACCGTAGTATCTATAAGATTTTGAATATTTTAGAGTGAATAACACAAAGTTTCATTCTCATTTTTGAATGAAGAACAATGCCTGGGTAAGTGTACTGAGACCACATTTGTTACCTTGACCTTTCCCTCTTATTTATTGGAGAATTTTCCAGAAACTCCTTGCTTTAGTTTGAAAGGTTTATGAAGAAAAAGAAAAAGGAATTCCATCTACAAGTATGGAATATTTAGGAAAAATACATGTCATATTTTTCACCTGAGATACAACCAGTAATTTCCTTAAGAGAATGTATGAAGACAAAGTCTATTAATTTAAGAGAATAGCAATCATAGAAAAATCTTGCTATTTTATTGACGTTTCATTTTAAGTGTGTCAGCAATATCGTGGAATATGGTACACTACAAGGTCATACATAAATTATAAAAGTAGATCATTGTGTGTCTGTGCCATTTGACTTACACATCATACTTACAAATTCCTTTTCTTTATTCTATAGTTACAAAATGTATACAAAGTTATGTAAACAAATTCATCATTTATATTTAAAATGTATATCACATTATATATTAATACTTATATGTATTCCATACATAAAATAGATTCATATTGCTGTGTATAAAAATTACATAAATCTGCTTTCACAACCTTTTAAAAGATTAATTTGTTTAAGTTTTTGAAATAATAAAAGCCTGTTTTTCTAGATTCCCTTTCCTACCTCCAAACTGTCCCATATACCCTCCCTGCTATCTTTCAATTTCATAATCTCTTTTTTCATTAGTAGATGTTTCACTGATACACACACACATATGCACACACACACACACACACACACACACACACACACACACACACACATACATATTCCTAACATATATGTATTGATGTTTTGCTGGCATGGATGTGTGCATAGCACGTTTCTGCAGTGTCCTTAGTTCACTATGTTCATGCTGGAATCTGAACCCAGTTCTTCTGGATGACCAGTAAATGTCCCTAACTACTGAGCTATCTCTCTAGTCTTCTCCCCAATGGCTGTAAAGATATTTATAGCTGGGGACTGAACCATGAAGACTTTCATTAGTGTGTTTGATATTTTATTTTAGTAGAAATATATATTTAATATATGGAAATCACATACAGTTTTAAAGAGTTAAATGATGCATAGTGCATAGAGTATACAAAACCACTGATAAAGAGAACGTTCATTCTAGTTAAACTCACCTTTTATAATTATATGTCAACTACACATGCTTTTCAGCAGAAAACCAAGAATGTTTTTTAAATTTTTTAAAATAAAAATAATAAAATTTAAAGTAACTTGATAAAAAATTATAAACTTTAACTTTTTCATTCATAACCAAGAAGTGATCATCTTAAAAATTACTTAAAACCTACCATCAGATTTTATGATTAGTTTAAAAATTACATTTATAGATAGAATGATATCTTGTTTTAAATGTGTCTATTTTGGGTTATAAGAAGTGTTAGTAAAGATGACACATAACTTATGTTTATAAGGATTTTGAAGAAGGCCTATGAAAAGATAATGTACTGGTTACACAAAAGAAAGTGCTGCCCACTATTCTAAAGATTTCTCCATAGAAACTCATGATTAGGTGTCAGAATTTTATGCATCCACTTTGAGTTTGGTTTATACAAAAGCAGATATAGAACTGGGCATGCAATTGTGTCTAAGATTTTCAAAATGATTTTTGGTATCTCTAAGTATACTTTTCTTCAAATATCAATATCAGTCTTGAATCATTCAAGTCATTTCTTATTCAATACATTCAAGTGTTTCCTAACTTAAGATATTCTACTATTCTACTTGTGAGCATTTATACCAATATTGTATTTATTAATATCAGTAAAAGTACCAAAAATAATATTGGCAAAACAAACTTATAACATTAACATTGTTCTTTTTAGTCAAAGGAATGCTATGTGAAACAAATCTCAATTTGCTCAAGATCTTGTGAGTCGTAAATCTAAGTGGAAAGGTTGAAAAAAAGTGTTAGTATATTCTATTCCTCCCAGAGAATTCATTCTTTGTTCGTTCCTCTAGGCTTATAAAGAACTTGACTTGTTTCATTAAAAGTAGACATTTGTCTTTTACAATCAGTATTTCTCCACCATTTGCTACTACACATGATGTTGGCACATATATTTGTATATTTTGTCAAGTTTTTAATAGTTTTTTGCTTGTTTGTTTTTGTTGTTGTTGTTGTTGTTGTTGTTTTCTTTCGAGACATGGTATCTCTGTATAGATCTGGCTGTCCTGGAAATCACTCTGTAGACCAGGCTGGCTGCAAACTTCAGAAATCTACCTGCCTCTGCCTCCCAAGTGCTGGAATTAAAGCTGTGCACCACCACTCCCCAGCAAGTTTTTAATAGTTTAAGTAAAAAATGTTAAATGCATCTATATTGGTGCCAGTTCTAAAGTATGCAAATATCAATAGCCATCATTAAAGAAAACACTCAGATCATCACAATATAACAAATTTATTTATATATTTCTACAGGAATTAAACTAGTGTCAGCTTGTTTTTATATATGAATATTTGATTTTGCTACTTAAAACTTTAATGTTTGAATTTTATTAACGATAACTGGTTTTTAAAGAGTCCTAATAAAAGTATTACATTGGTTTTGTAATGCCAAATAGCTATTCCGGAAAACCTATATTCAAAAAAGAAAATACAGACTGTACAAGCTTAATAAGAATATATAGGTGTATATAAATAATTTATGCATGCAATAAGCACTTGAAAATAGGGGCTGTGGATATGAAGAGTAGTAGGATAGTATTTGAGGGAGAATTTAGAGGGAGAAATGTAATTAGAAAGTAATCTAAAACAAAAATTAACAAAGAAACAACAAAGACAAACCTCCAAAAATTCCAATGGGTTTCTGGAGACACCTTAATTTCATTTTATTTTTTGTATACATGCTCTGGAAAAAGTTCCCAATATTATGTTCGGTGGAACTGTTAAAAACAAGAGTGTCAATTTTGACATATGTCAAACCCTAGGAGAAGATTTTGCTTTCATAGTATAAACAATCCCTTTTATAGAAGATTAAAAGCTTTATAAATGAATGGTATTGGATATTATACAAAATTTTTCTGCATTTGTTGAAATTGTCATATGATTTTTATCTTCACTTCTATTAGTATTTCAAGATCATTGACTGCTTATGTTAAAATCTTCTTTAATTTTTTTTTTTGTTTTTTTTTTTTTTTGTTTTACTTTTTGTTTTTTGAGACAGGGTTTCTCCGTGTAGCGCTGGCTGTCCTGGAACTCACTCTGTAGACCAGGCTGGACTCGAACTCAGAAGTCTGCCTGCCTCTGCCTCCCAAGTGTTTGGATTAAAGGAGTGTGCCACCACTGCCCGGCTAAAATCTTCTTTAATTTAAGGATAAATTGTATTTGATGAAGAAGTTTCACATATTTAATGCACTAAATATTAGATCTGCAAATACTTAATATTTTAAAATTGATCACAGTCATTCACTTGCATTCATTTATTTTGGATGCATTTTCTTGCTTTGGTATTTAAATCTTGGTAATATTATCAATATTACTTTATGGGTGTTTATCATTATAGAAATACATTTTTCCTCAATTTTATTGAATTTATTCATTAAACCATGTAATCTTTAAATTATTTCAGGGTAATAATTTCTTAGCCAGTGTCCTTATTTGTTACTTATGTTCTCTAAAACTAATGTATCTTTCTACTATTTGATAAAAAGTAAGTCTATATAAGTTGCATAATTCTGGAAATCAATTTACATCTGATTATTGACCTAGTTGGCATACCTATACTAATCTTATTTCTTTTTATTGCTGTGATATAATTTTGAATATTATTTCAATAAATTTAACTTAAAATATTATTATATCATTCTCATATTTCCCTTTTGTCACAGTAAGTATGTCTATGTCCCCTCACATTAACCCTTAGTATATCCCTCTCTACTCTCAAATTGATGCCCTATTTTCTTTATTATTTTATACACACACACACACACACACACACACACATGCACACGCACACGCACATGCACACACTCACATATTTTAATGCACAAATATACAAACACGACCTGAAGAATCCATATACCTTGTTCCTCTGTGTTTATATGGTCTCAGGGAGTTTCACCTTGGAATCAGCTAGTGCTCCTGCTCTTAGTAGTCATTAGTTGCTGTAACATCATTTTAATATCTTTTTAATAATTCTATTCATATAACGTATATTTTTCATTATTTTTCATTAGTTCATTGGTATTAACATTTTTATAAAATTGGATCTTGGTGTTTCTTCTCCAACATTATTATCTAATGGCAGTTGTTTATTATTATTAACTGTCTTTTAGTGATGAACTTGCAGACTACAATAATTGTCATACTACATTTCTTTGACTTGATTATTTTGTAAGTTGTTTCTTATTTCTTCTTTAACATATGTTTAAAATGTAATTTATAGACATTTATGATTTTTTTCTATTTTGCCATCAGTTTCTAGTCAGTTTTGGAGTTGGAAAAGGAATATGTAGTAATTTGATTTGCTTTTTAACTTAGAACTTATTTTTCCTCTACATATGATACACCAGACTTGTTTCACTCAGTGCACTATTGTCCGGAACCATCCATGCTTTTGCAGATGGATGAAAGATGGAAGGCCAGTGTCTTCACAGCTGGGGATTACCAGGCTAAACAACTGAAGAATTGTATTGCTAGGGAATACTTTATGTGCATTTATCTTGATACTTTTCAGGCTTTTTTCATATATTTCTCTTAGATTCTATTGGTATGTAGTATTCACACTTATAACTTTTAAATTGAATTTCAGTAGGATTGAAAGGGTGAATACGAAAATCTTTTAGATATTTTCATTGGGATATTTATTTAAATCTGTCAGTTTGCTTTTATAATCAGATGCTCAGATGTTGAAAGCACAGATACCTATAATTTTAATTAGTTCCTTTTAGTACCTTTTTATTTGGTAATGATCTTTGTCTCTAGTTGTGGCTTTTAACCTAAGTTCTGTACTGTTTTAGAGCAATTGTAAAGGATCTCCCAACCAAAACAATATCATAAATCTACCCAGGCCCTTAGTGGCCACTTACCTCTCAGCTGCAGTTGAATAATTCCTTTGTAGATGTGGTACAAACTTCTCAAAGACTTAATGTAAAACCACTTTGTGCATAATGTCCAATTACTATATTGTCGTTTATCTTCCAGCATAATTTTTATATTGGAAGTATATAAATAGAGTTTTTAAAATCTTTGCATAGATATTGAAAATTTACAATATTCACTCAGGTGACACTTTCTAAAAGTAGCTAAATCGAGCTGTTCAATATCCTGTGGGGTTTAAGTACAACACCACCCCATACTTTGTCCAAAACTGGTGCTGCATAATCATCTTGACATGTCATCATGGATCTTTGTGAAAGGATGTAGATCATATCCACCCTTCCTTTTTTGTAGCATACTGCAGATATAATTAAAATGTTGTGATGTTGCTTCCTGATCTGATGCCCAGTTACTGTCACAGTAACATTGCTGCTACAGGTGACTCAGAACCTATCATCAGTTTCTAAACACTTGAGAGAAAGTGCATCTACTGATAAATCCTGTATTCAGTATCTTTTATACTACAACTAGAATTGTGTTAGGTGATGTATTTTTTAATTTAGTTTTACATTTTAATTATACTGCTTACTTTACCATAATGCTCAAGAAATTTGTAGGTATTTTAGATTGTGATCTTGATGGATATCTATCAAATGTATTATAGTACAGATATGATGATCTATTTAATAGATGCCCTTCTAATATATCTATTTGGAATAATATTCTTGCACTTTCTGCATCTGACAAAATATCTTAATATCATTTTAATTAAAATTAATTGTTCAAGTAAGAATTACATTGCTTAATGTTCATGAGCTAACATCTTTAAGCAATGTTTTCTTTAACCTTTGTGAATTTCATTCTGTTAGAATTTTGAAGTTTCCAAAATAAATTATTCAATACATGTAACTCTTTCAAGGATAAAGAGTAACTGTCTCTATGTCATCATTTGCCATTGCTTTGTTACTTGCCTCTGTCTGTTTCATAGCTGTTTTTCTCAACTTTTAAGCTGTTTTGTCTCTAACTAATTTTACTACATTTTATTACATTTACAAAATATAAAATTTTATACCATTAATGTTTTATAACACGTAGAAAGACTAGTGGTTGTCATGAGGATTTGTCAATAAATGTTACCTTATTTCACTAAGCTCATGGGACTTTACCTTTAATATCATGCAGTTTGAACTCTTCACATTAACATCCCTATGCTTGGTCATAAATTTTAGAACTCAGTGTTTTTATACCACACATTAATCAGGATAATTCACAGTATATTGATCCCCACTAGGAAAACATGGTGTGGGATTCCATAGTGTTCTTTGATATCAGCTACACTTGAGTCAAACTGTTAGAAATAAAGAAGCTATCATGCATTGTATCATGTTTAGCTTTAAAGTTGTGTGTGTTCTAGGATTCAGCTAGCAGAGCGATATTTCAGGTGTTACTGTGGATATGTTTGAATATACTATTCATATATCCAAACAATCAGTTTTATGAAATTGGAATCATCATCTATAATATGAGTGAATTTCTAGAAATCCCAAGGTTTCACAAAAAGAGAAAATTCTGCATCAAGCCTGTGAAGTTAACTCTGCCTAGGTTTCCCCAAAAATGGCTTGTTCTGAAAGTCTCCCACACACACTTCTATCATGATCATCTTTATTTCTCTGTTCAGTCTGTCTTTTCATGCCCATGTTTCTCACATTCATTCTTTTCCACCATCTCTCCCTGTATAGATATACATATAGTTGTGTATATTAAATAATTATACAATATAAATGCAATTCATATGTAAAGGCATATATGTTAATAAACACATAAGTAGTTTAAAAATGTATTTCACTAGTTAAATATCTCTGGAGATTCCTAACTGGTCAAGGAAGTTTATCTAGAAAAGGAAGTTAACATATTATATAACTTTATACTAAACAACTTAATATTTATTAAGATAAGAGTATTCATGTGAGAGCTATTACTATGGAAATTAAGTTTAAGTGCTTAACATCATACCATACAATTTGACAGATGCCACATATATGTGTATTAACAACTAAGCATAACTAAAACATAGGCAAACCAAAAGGAAAAATACTTGATTTTTCACAAATAAAGGCCAGTTTTAGAGAACAAAAATAAACACTTTCAAGAAAAATGCTAGTGATATATAAATTAATTTAATTTATTCTCAGTTGCTGCTTTTCCTTTTCAGATAAACTTGTATTTGAGAGTATGGCCAACTCTACCTTGGTGACTGAGTTCCTCCTGGAAGTTTTTGCTGAGACTTGGGACCTCAGGATCCTTCTCAGTGTGCTGTTCCTGCTTGTGTATCTGGGCAGTCTGTTAGGGAATCTTACCATCATCATTGCTACTACAGTTGACCAGACCCTAAACACACCCATGTACTTTTTCCTCAGGAATCTTTCCATTTTAGACATGGGGTATGTATCTATTACTGTCCCAAATGCTTGTTTCAACTCTCTCACTGATCACAGGAACATTTCTGCAGCTGGATGTGCAGTACAGATCTTTTTGTTCTTCTTTTGTGCGTGTGTAGAGGTTCAGTTTCTCACCATCATGGCCCAGGACCGCTATGTGGCCATCTGCAAGCCTCTCCTCTATCCGATGATCATGAACCATCAATTCTGTGTTCAGATGACACTGACTTCCATACTTACCTCTGTGATCCTTTCAGGTTTGAACACTTTCAAAACTTTCCAGCTGTCCGTCTGTCACTCAAATGTAGTCCCTCAGTTCTTCTGTGAACTGCCTGCTTTGCTGAGGCTTTCTTGCTCTGACACCTTTGACAACCAACTCTTACTTCTTCTGACAGGCATTGGCCTTAGTGGTAGCTGCTTTACCTTCATCGCCATATCATATGTCCGAATATTATCAGCTGTGTTGAAGGTTCCCGTCAAAGGAGAGAGAGGGAAAGCATTTTCCACCTGTGTCCCTCACATTGTTGTGATGTCTTTGTTTCTTTGTTCTGGTGCCTATGCATATTTAAGACCTCCAGCAATCTCAGAAATAGTTGAGGATATGACTCTTTCTGTATTTTATACCATTGTCCCTCCATTCTTAAACCCTATTATCTATAGCCTTAGAAACAAACAAATAAAGAAGGCTGTGAAGAAAGTAATATTCAGATTTTTCATAATTCAATAAAATAAATCATTTTAGACTATTTATTGAAGTGTTTATTTACATTATATATACTGCTGATAATTTCCCCTCCCTCTACTCATCCTAGTTCCTTCCTCCTCAGCTGCTTTCCCAACCTTATCCCTCCACCTATGCCCTCCCATATATATATATAATAAAAATTTTTAAAAAAAGATATTAAAGAAAACTAGAAGCTGTGATGCCAAATTATCTGGCAAGACCCTCTAATACTATCCTTGAGTTTATTTTCTTTTGGTCATCTACTGCTGAGCATACAGCCTACGCTTAATTGTAATTTATTTACCCAGTTAGTCTCCCTTGGAGAAAACTACATTTACCCTTAAAAATGCTTGTCAATTAGAGATTTTTTCCCCCCTGGGTTAGAGATAGGGGCATGTGTCTACTTCTCATTTTAATTCTAGTATCCCCTCTGGTTAGACCCATGTATGTACGCCCATGCATACTACATACAGGTCTTGGCTTACATGTGCATAGATCATGTTAATTAAAAAACCTATATTTTCTTAGAGTCCTCCACCATTTCTGGCTCAAATACTACTTCTGCTTCCTCTTGCACTATGCTTGCAGATCCAATGACAAAGATTTGATATAAATATCCCATAATTTAAAGATAATTGTTCCAAGGTCTCTCAATCTTTGTATAACATCTGGCTGTGGATCTCTGTATTTGTTCTCATCTGCTGCAAGAGGAAGTTTCACTGATGAGGGCTGAGCAAGGCACTACTTTATGACTATTGTGGATTGTCATTAAGAGTCATTTTATTGCTAAGTTTTAAATTTTAAATTAATTTAAAACTTTTAGAAGGATAATATTTGTTATTACCCTATGTCCTGGAGCTCTCAAGTCTTGGGTTGTCCACAGCAGTGGTGGGTATGGGTTCTGCCTCAGGTCATAAACCTAAAGTCAAATCAGACATTGGTCGGTTACTCCCACAAAATTTGTGTCACTGTTGCACTAGTGTATCTTAAAGGCAGGACACTAATGTAGATCAAAGAGTTTATTTCTGGTTTATGTTTAAATTTCTGCTTTGATAGTGTGCAAAGCACTGTTATGTAGAAAATACACTAAATATTGGAGTTAAGGCGCACTGTACCAGCACCAGATTGACATCTCCTTGTTCATTGGAGAAGTATAGCTTTGTCTTCAGCAATGGACCTTACTGTCAGTGTTTGGAGAGCAATCCATAGACATGGTAGTGCATGAGTTGTTTCAGTCATCACCATGGGATCCCTTTGTCTAACAATTCAACTTAGGATAACCCATCCTGGTATTGAGGGCTTTATTCGATGACGGTCAGCTGGGACTCTGTCTACTCCATTATTTTGCAATTCCCTGTGGGTTGCCTTCATGCGTATTTATATTTTAAGAAGCTTTTATTTCATTAGGTTCCTGTAATACTTTGGCAACATGTCATTGTTGTGAGCTGTGTCTTCTTATATTCCCTTCCTCATACCCTCTTCTCTCTATCAACACTAATTAATTCTCCCATTTTGGTCGCCACTCTACCCATAACTATTTATTCTATTTCAATTTTTTAATGATATCTATCTGTCCCCAGCTAGTCCCTTACTCTGTAACTAGTTATTATGGTTCTGTAGATTGGTTATCATTGACTGAAAGGCTAATATTCACAAAAAAGTTCATACCGTATTTGTCTATCTGGGTCTGTGTTACTTTACTCAGGATGATTTTTTTTTCTAGTTCCATCGGTACACCTGTGGAATTTCTTGAATTCATGATTTTAAATTTTATTTATTGTTCTTTCATACAATACAAACTAACTGCCACCTCCTCTCCCTCCCCTTCACCCAGCGTTTCTACTTCATCTCTCCTCCAAATCAACTGCTCCTCTCAATTTCCCATAAGAAAAGAGCAAGTGTTCACATCAAGTACCTGAATTTGACATAACAAGATGCAAAGAAACTAGGCCTGTATTCTTATATCAGTGCAACCCAGTCATAAGGAAAGGGTTTCTCAAACTGGAAAAAGACATAGAGACACCCGTACTCTGATTGCTAGGAGTCATTTTTTTAACAAATAATTTATATCCCATTGTGTAATTGTACCACATTTTCTTTCTTCATTCTTCAGTAGATAAATTCCTCAATTGTTTCAAATTTCTGAATATTAAAATAGAACAGCCATAAGCATGTTTGAGAATTTGTCTCTGTGGTAGGGTAAATGGATATTGAAGCGTTTGTCCCAGAACAGTATAGCTGAACCTTGAGATAAACTGATTTCCCTTTTCCTTAAGAAGTCCTCAAT
This sequence comes from Montemys delectorum, assembly GCA_019843815.1. Lineage (NCBI taxonomy): Eukaryota > Metazoa > Chordata > Mammalia > Rodentia > Muridae > Montemys > Montemys delectorum. Next base: position 2,968 of record JADRCD010074131.1, on the reverse strand, counting down.
TTTTTTACATAGTGTCCACAAATTTCCATATCAACTAGCCACAGATTTGATTTGCATTTCCCATAAAATAAAGCATACTGGACATTTATTTAAATGTTTCTCAGCCATTTGAGCATCTTCCTTTGAAGTTTTTCTGTCTAGAAGTATACTTCATTCTTTACCTGGGTTATGTGTTTTTTTGATATCTAGTTTCTTGTGTTCTTTATATATTTTGAATATTAGCCTTCTATTTGATGAGGAGTTGTTAAAAATATTTTCCCAGTCTCTAGGTTGCCATGTTGAATGATGTTTTTCTTTGGTATGAGAAATTTCTCAGTTTCAAGAAGTTCCTTTTAAAAAACCTATTTTTTTCTTTGTTTTCTTGAGATAGGGTTTCTCTATGTATCTGTGTAGTCCTGGCTGTCCTGGAACTCACTCTGTAGACCAGGCTGGCCTTGAACTCAGAAATCCGCCTGCCTCTGTCTCCCAAGTGCTGGGATTAAAGGTGTGTGCCACCACCGTCTGGCTTAAAAATCCTTTTATTCTTTGTGAATTTCACAATCTATATCCTCCCAGAATCCTGTCACTTTCTAATCTATCCAACTTTACACATGTTCTCTGAAAAAAAAAAGAAAACCAAAACCAAAAAATCAAAATAAACAAAAAACCAATAAGACAAAAATGTCAGATCTTGTCAAAGTGCAAAAAGCCCACACAGGTTCAATGCAAATGAATGTTCAAACTAAAAAGGGGAAGGAGATAAAAAGTCCCACCTCTAAATAAGAGGCAATTGATACCTACTGGGAAAGGGAAAAGCAGATTACTCTAAAAGACTGTCACAACATACATCAGCCATGTTCAAGCGCATGCCCCAATACCAGTAGTAGTTGGCCAACACAAAGAAACTCCAGGCCAAATGTCTCTTCTCTTCCTGATGTGTAGAACTGGATGTAGAACTCTCAGCTATCTCTCCAGCACCATATAGAATTCTACCAATCTATAATCATGAGAGATCTTTCTATCTTCTAACATATTCTTCACTTACTTTCATCAGCATCTTAAAGATTTTGTTTTACAAGTTGTCTTAGTATTTTCTTCCTGTTAAGAGAACCCATGACTACTAAAACTCTTATAAAAGATAACATTTAATTGGAGATTGCTTACTTCTTCAAAGGTTTAGTACATTATCATTATAGTGGAGAACACAGCAGCATCACTGGAAAAGTAGCTGAGAGTTCTATATACGCATCAGGAAGATATATGTATATGCATATATATACACATATGTATATATACAAATATAGATATAGATATAGATATAGATAGATAGATAGATAGATAGATAGATAGATAGATATGCATCAGGAAGAGAAGAGACATTTGGCCTGGAGTTTCTTTGTGTTGGCCAACTACTACTTGTGTTGGAGCATGCGCTTGAATATGGTTGATATACGTTGTTGTGACAGTCCTTTAGAGTAATCTGCTTCTCCCTTGCCCAGTAGGTATCAATTGCTCCTTATTTAGAGGTGGGACTTTTTAATCTTCTTCCATGTTTTAGTTCTAAGATTCAATTGCATTGAACCTGTGTGGGCTTTTTGCACGTTGACAAGATCTGACATATTTGTTTTATTGTTCTTTTGTTTATTTTAATTTTTGGTTTTGGTTTTATTTTTTTTTCAGAGTGCATGCAGAAAGTTGGATTAGGTTAGAAGGCGACAGGGTTCTGGGAGGATATAGATTGTCAGTATGGTGACCACTCCTTATACTTTCTATATATTGAAATTTTTCTTTCCTTTCCTGATTGCAACAATTCAAATTATTAATACTGATATAATTTGGCATTCTTTCTGATGTCTCTGTTTGTTCATCACACTATGTGATTACTTTCTTTATTCAACTCTGAGTAAATGTGACAATCACTTATGTCAATGTGGTATCACAAAAAGCCTGGTAAACTACAAGAGTAACTCAAAGGCAAATAGAAAAGATGATGCTGAAAAAGATAAAATTATGTATATAATCAAGAAATGTTGAGGACTGCAGGGACAGGAGCCACTCAGCTTCCGAGAGACAGAGCTGGATCAGCGACCACTTCTGCCCCCTGCCTGATAGGCGAGAGCTTCCCTCCAGGGCAGACTTCAGCC
>JADRCD010074130.1:424-12045 GCA_019843815.1 Montemys delectorum | reverse complement strand
TCCTTTCCTTTCCTTTCCTTTCCTTTCCTTTCCTTTCCTTCTTTGTGACAGGGTTTCTCTGTGTAGCCCTGGCTATCCTGGAACTCACTCTGTAGACCAGGCTGGCCTCGAACTCAGAGATCTGCCTGCCTCTACCTCATATGTGTTGGGATTAAAGGTTTGTACCACCACTGCCCGGCTCGTTTGTTTATTTTAATGGTGCTGAGCATGGAACCCAAGACCTCTTAGATATGAGGCAAATCCTTTATCACTGACCTTATACACCAGCCTTCTTTTTTTTAAATATATTTATATATATACATTAGAGTTTATATATTCAGTAAATATAGTTTCTCTTAACATTTTTGTATATGTGGGGCAGGTATGCATCCACATACCACAGCACATGTATGATGGTTAGAGTACAATTGGTATGAGAATGGAGCTCAAGTCATCAGACTTGGCAACAAGCACCTTTATCTGTTGACCTACCTCTTTGGCTCATATAAACAAGGAAGCTTATATTTAACCAAGAGGCCTGCTCTTACAAAAACACCCCGTTATTTGATGATGCAAAGACTAACACACCCAATCTGGCTGAATTCTACCCAGGCTGTGTGCAATTTGACTACACTTACTTTGGGCAGTAGCTTGGGATCATCCTAACAAGTGTCCCCATGCCTCCCTGTGCCCTACAGCAAGAGCTCATCGACAGTATCAGCCGCAAGCTGCAGGTGCTCCGGGAAGCACGTGAGAGCCTACTGGAGGACATCCAAGCCAACAATGCTCTTGGGGATGAGGTAGAAGCCATTGTGAAAGATGTCTGCAAGCCCAATGAGTTTGACAAGTTCCGGATGTTCATTGGGGACCTGGACAAAGTGGTGAACCTCCTGCTGTCACTGTCAGGACGCCTGGCCCGTGTGGAAAATGCCCTTAATAATTTAGATGACAATCCTTCTCCTGGAGATCGGGTACATGCAAACACATCTGTCTGGGAAATGGGAAGTGTTGAGAATCCTTCAGAGAGGCTCTCCTTAAGATTCTAAGAAAGTCAGCTCTTAGAAGCCTCATACTATCTGTGCATGGCCTGTGTGCTATCTAGAGCATGGTACCCTGATACATTCTCTTGGTCCATTCTCTTGGTTTCCTTTCAAATGACAGAACAAGCTAAGTTAATGCAGTGAGTCGGGGGCATTATAAGCATGTACCACCATGTGTACCCTCAGTTTTCTTGTACTCAAAAGAAGAGAAGTATCTTCATTTCTGGCTTTATTTCATAGGTTTTATTTTAGTCAAACTCTTCATTCTTTGCATATTATGGAACTTATTAAGGAAATACCTACTGTACTCTCCTACCTCTATCCCAGAAGCCTTCAGGCACCTATGTGGTTTCAACAGCCTGAAACACATTTATAGAGCCAGTTTATCTTCTGCTTATCTGCTATCTGCTTATCTTCTGACTGGAGTAAGTCAGCCTTCCCTGGCCTCTTTCCATGAAATTATCTTATTGGTTTGTCTTGAGCCTGACAAACAAGGTGCTCTTCAAAGTTTGCATGGTCATGGGCATGCCAAAGAGAGGTTCTGGTTCAGGCCACATTTAGTAACAGGTAACAACCCCTCTTTCCTGACCTCTTTCTGCCAGTCTCTATGTGAAGACATTGAATGTGTTCATCTCTTCCTTTCTTAGCTTCCTTCATCTTGGAGTTGATAGGGCTTCTATTGGATGTGTGTATTCAATGATTATGAGTTTTATGTGTTAGAGACATGGTTGTCTGTCCCTCAACCCCAAGCAGGACACTGTACCCCTACCCCCCACCTCCTCTCACCCACTCAAATAGGACATGGTAAGGAGTTAAGGGTTGTTCCATTACAAACCTCCCAACAGTTCTGTCCTCTGTGTCTTGCTTTTCTGTTGCTTTCTTTGTCTTTGTAGCACCTGTCAAAGAGTTTAATTATTCTCTAGAATCAATCTTAGTCTCTGTGTATTTATGGTTCTCCCTTTCCTCCTCTCCCTCTCATTCTAGAGATTGAACCTATGGTCTCAGACTAGGAAAACGCTCTACCACAGAGTTATAGCCTCAATCTTATTTTTGCTTTCTTCCCAGCCTCCTGAGTAGCTGAGATTACAAGCCTGTGTCCCCAGGCTCACCTTTATCATAGTATTCCCCCTTTTCGATTTTGAAACTAACAGGTGCCCAAAGTCCTTTGCCCCTTTGAAGCATCTCAGAACTTTGTAGTTGCTTCCTGATTTTAAGGCACAAGGGGGAAAGAAGGCACAGACATAGAAAGGAAACTGAGAAAGGGCTTATGAGTGGCTTTTGGGAGGGGCAGGGAAGGAAGAACTGTAGAGAAGCTAGCCACAGTTGCATGTAGACCACATCCTAGTCACTCCTATGGGGATCCCATGTGGCTTCAAGGTTTCCATGGATAGCTATGAGATGTTTCCAAAAGCTGCAGGGCTTTTAAGAGGTTAGCCAGTCTCTGCTTTAGTCCTGCCTCAACTGAACTTTCTGTCTCCCTCCCCCTTAATAGCAGTCACTGTTGGAGAAACAGAGAGTCCTAACTCAGCAGCATGAGGATGCCAAGGAGCTTAAAGAGAACCTGGACCGTCGTGAGCGCATTGTGTTCGACATCCTGGCCACCTACCTTAGTGAGGAGAACCTGGCTGACTATGAGCACTTCGTGAAGATGAAGTCAGCCCTCATCATTGAGCAGCGAGAGCTGGAAGATAAAATCCACCTGGGTGAAGAGCAGCTCAAATGTTTGTTTGACAGCCTACAGCCTGAGAGAAGCAAATGAGAGGCTCATTCCTGCAGAAGGTGGACACCGAGCTTTGGAGATTAATACCTGGGACTACAAGAGTGAACCCAAGCCTATTTGCCCACCTCTGGAGAGACACTCTGGAGCCACAAGGCTAGTAAAAAAGCAATAATGTCCTGCTAGTATGTGATGATTTATTTATGATTTTCATTTCTGTTGGTTTGCTGAGCATAGTTTCGTATTACATGTGATTTCACAGAATGCTAGGCTTTGCTAGTCAACAAGAGTTCCCTAACCCTCCTTTGCAGCAGTGGCACCATTGTTCCTCCCTTGTGTGTGTAGATGCCAAATACAGTGCATGAGAGGAAAGACCCTTGTGATTTAGCCTGGCATGGGCTGCTGTGTGTTCTGTCCTTGTTCATTTTAACAATGTGAGCATTCATCATTCCGTCATCATGATATTCTCTGATCCAGTAAAAATCAGTGATGATAATTTATTGATGTGTGGAAAACATGAACAGTTTCCTAGTAGTTAAAAACTAACTAATGAACAACCTACATATTGGATTCATTCATTCCAAGATTAAAATTATCACCTACCTTGTGTGCATGTTTTGAAAAACCCTAAACAGATAGTAGTATCCTTCTTGTCACATCTTAAATACTTTCTAGCCAAATGATATTAATTGCTTAAAAGTGTGTCTACTAATAATGTTATTGCTTGCTCTTTATTTCCTGAGACCAATGGAATATTTTGAAGTTTCTTTCCCCAGAACACTAATTTGTTTGTGTACATGATCTTTAATGATAACCAGTGGCTTATCTTTTTTTGTCTGTTACCATGGGCCACATGCCACGTACCTTAAGACTTAAGACTCCATCCAGTGGTCAGAGGTCCTGTGGAGTGACTAGTGGTTACATTTGAAACAGAGTTTTGTCCTTAACAGTTCAAATGGCAAGATGACAAATGGAGTGTTACTCATTAAAGCTACACTGGCATCCTGTTCGTTTCCAGTTGACAAGACAGAGATTGGGAAAAGACATTTGTAAATCATCTATCTGACTTGTTGCTCATTTTGTTTTTGCTGTTATTTGTTTGTTTTAGAAGAGTCTAACCCAGATTGGCTTCAAACTCCCTATATAGTCCAATGACCTTGAACTCCTGATCCTCCTGCCTCCACTTTCTGAGTTCTGGGTTTAGCAGCTTATCCTACTTCATGGCTTCATACATCTTTCTGATAAAGGATTTGTATAAAGAACTTCCAACACTCAACAGTAGAAATTATTTGAAAAAAAGTGGGCAAAAGACTTGACTAGACACTTCACCAAAGAGGATGTATGTATGGCAGATAAACACATGAAAAATGTTCAGCTACCAATGGCGTGTATAACTTACTTATGTTAAATGTGTGTAGATTTGGTGTAGTTCAAAAGGTGTTTATGTAACTAAATGCATGGTGAGTGATGAGCAAGTCCCCCTGGTGACTTGGTATTTAGGCATCACTAGTCTTTGTTCTATCAAGGGATTATTTAATTCGTATGTTCCCCTGACACTGCAGCAGATACAAAGATTTCCCTCTCTTAGCAGTAGCCACATCTTCTTCAGAATACACATTCACACTTAATATCCATGTGTATGTGCATGTGTTCACACTCCCACACACAGTTGTCTTAAAGGACCAGAATCCATGCTTCTTGAGCCAGAGGAACAGACGTTGACAGCATAAGCTCTGGTGAAGATGATATAGTTTCCTCCATACAGCTGAGTCAAGATGGGCGAGCTTCTGTACTGCAGACCACGGATAGCATGGCTGACAGCCTATCACTGTCAGCCAAAAGAAAATCTTTGCAAAAGTGTTGATTCCTATTAAATGAAGCTACTCTACTTTTTGAAGTCTCTGATCTGCCACTGCAGCCTCTTTGTCCTTCCACTTGGGTCATCCCTTTCTGTGAATGTGGGTCATGTCAGAAAACACGATGCTGGCTCTCCACAAACTTTCCAAGGATTTGCAGACTATTTTGTTTTTAATTTACACCAAGCTATTTACCTGTGGTTCTTTACCCCCAAATACAGTGTTGTGAACATTTTAATGATATGTGTGTAACATGTGAGTAATGGAATTTTGTTTGTCTGTAACCTGCTTTTTCATGTTGCTTCAAGATTGTCTGTTATGGGAAACAATATGTGGTGTTCTAGCATGCTTGTAATAAAACACATAACAATTATGACCTCCCTATCCACTCCCTGCTTGCCTGTTCCATATCTGATTAGCAGGGACCCAAGAATTCCAGAGAGTCCATGTACATATGTCTATGATTTGTAATATTAGAACAATCTGGTGCTAATGGTTGGTCCTTGGCATGCATAGGCGTGGGCATGGGCACAGCTATGGAACTCTCTGTACATATATTGACCTTGCTTGTGGTCAACTTTTGTGGCTTTACTCTGAACTCTCCCCTGACAAATATGCACATTCATGCTCGATGCTTACCACTTATCAACAGATCCTCTTGCTTGACTTTAACAAAATAAATAGTGTCTCTTCAAATAAAAAAAGAATGTCTTTATTTCCTACTGTATAACTTTGCAAAAAGAATAAAAATACCAGTGCTGGGCATGTAGCCCATTGGAAAAGGGTATAAGCATGGTGCCCTGAGTTCAAATAATAGCATTCCCCCTCCAGAAAATATCCTAAGCCAGGCACTGTAGTGAACACCTGCAGTCCCAGTCCTTAGAGTGGTACACAGCTAGACCCACAGCACAGTTGTTCCCTCTATATATTGGTGCCAGACACATCTCTAAAGGGGCATGGTAGATAAAATTCTTGTGATTTAGCTTGATGCAGACTGCTGTGTATTTTGTCCTTTCTACGTCAGCAGTGTGACCACTTATCACACCTGTCATAATTCTGTGACCCAACAAAAGTCATTGATAACAATTAATGTGTAGAAATGGTTTCTTGGTAGTTAAACTAAAATAAGCAACATACTCATTTTAGTGTACTCAATCAAAGATTAAAATCTTAAGTGCATTAACATATCTACTACAATGCTATTTTTTTTAATGACTTTGTCCTTTGTACTACCGCTTCCTGAGCAGCCTTTCTGATCTTTTTAGTCTCCCTCATGGCCATGGCCTGTCCATTCTACTGATCTCTTGCAATCTGGCTTAAGTCTCACAGCTTTCTCTTTCACTTTACTGGGCACATGAAGCTAGAAATGTAGGATTCTTCGGGGAATTATAGCAGGAGAAGTGGGTTTGGAGTACATAGTCAATCTGTTGAATCTGATATTTGCTGAGCACAAAGTGCCTTGTCTGACGAGAACTTTAGTCTGAGCAGTGTGTTATCCCTCACCTGGCTCATCTTGGAACCTCAGAAGCAGCCCATTACTTTAATTCAAGGGTTAGTGTTCATTCTTTTCAAAGTATCGTTGTACAAATGCACCATAGTACACATTTTCCCATAGGCAGAGGCAGAATGAACAGTTGAAGGCCAGCCTTGGCTACTCAGTGAGTGTGAGGACATATGGCCTACATTAGACCCTGGTCTCAGATAAAAATAACAGCAAAGATAGTGTACCACATCAAGCCTGGTTATCTAGCTTGCCTGATGCCCTGGGCAACCAAAGGGTCAGTGTCCAAGTGTATGCCATCTGAAGATGCATTAGCCCACACGTCCATGATTTAAATCTCTATCTTCATCCACAAATTTAATTATGTTCTTCATGTAGCTACTTGTTGCCTAGCCTCTGATGGGACAGGCATTTCCTACTATCTCAGAAGAATAAAACATAATTATTCTCATTCTACTCTTTTCTGACCATGTGCTGCTTAAAGTATCTGTCCTGATTGTTTTGTGTTTTATTTTTAGTTTGAGTGTGTGTGTGTGCATGCATGCAACTCAACTCAAACCAGAGTTGTCTGGGAAAAGGAACCTTAGTTGAGAAATTGTCTCCACCAGATAACTTGTAGGCAAATCTAAAGGGCATTTTCCTGTTTAATAATGTGGGAAGGTCCAGCCCACTGCCCTTGGGCAGGTGCACCTGAATTGTATAAGAAAGCATTCTGAGCAAGCCAGTAAGCATCTTTGTTCCATGTTCTTTCCTTGAATCCTGCCCTGACTTCCCTGGATGATGAACTACAATTATATGCTAAAATAAACCTTTTTCCAACTTTTGTTTGGTTGTAGTATTTTATCAGAGCAGTAGAAACCCTAGCTAAGAGACCTTCCTTTCAAAAATATTTTTTTGTCCATGCATTGTAGCAGATGCTTGTAATCCTAGTTACTCTGCAGGCTGAGAAGAAGTGTAACTTCAAGCCCAGCTTGAGCAACTAAATAAGACTGTATCAAGGAGGGGGAAATGGGGCTGGGCTAGTTTAGTAGTAGAGTTTTCCTAGTATACAAGGGAGCCTAGCTTCAATTTCCAGAAAAAAGTTGTTCAGGATTAATCAGCCAAAAGGATGATTGTAAATATGGTCCTTTCCAGGACTGCTTAAGCATTAGAAGGGATTTCTACTATCAGCCTGCAATAACCCCTCACTTTCCCTGTCCAGGGTAGTTCTATTAGGAACTCTACAACCCTTGGTGTTTTTCTGTCTTAACTTCTCACATTTCATTTGGATTTGCATTCAAATCCACCATTCATCTACCACCTGGTGCATTCTGACCTTGCAGTTGAAGGCAGGTCTTAAGCATGCCCTCATCTTATCTCCTCACTTCCTAACACTTAAGACACTTAGGAGAAAAATATCTTCAAGAAACTTCCACTCCTTGTGGCTTCCTCTGTTCATCTTCTGTCCTGTGGTATGTGTTAGATGTGATTCACAGGGCCTGTCTCATCATCTCTCTTTGCTTGGCACTTGAAAATGTCTGTGTTCTTCCCAAGAGCAAGATCCTTGATTTGAGGTATATGAGCTGTTTCTCTGTACAGTTTTCCATTTTATTTTAATGTTATTTTATATGTAATGGTAGTGTTTACCCTGCATGTATCGCTGTACACTGTGTGGAAGCCTGCTCTCCACAGAGACTTGCTGTCCACAGAGACCAAAAGAATGTGTTGGATACCCTGGGACAAACAGTTGTGAGTTACCTTGTGGGTATTGAGAATTGAACATGGGTCCTTTAGAAGAACAGCTATAACTGCTGAGCCATCTCTCCAGTACCTACACAATTATTTTCATCATTTAAGGGTACCAGCTACCTTGAATGAAGCCCTACTCAATGTCTTCCCTTAACTTCTTTATCTCTATAAAGACACTCTCTCCAAGATATGTTCGAATTGCTTCCTGGCCTTCAATTAATACTTAAAAAGTGTAGTATCAAGTCACATTGTAGTGCTCTGAACATTGTCATATTGGCATATTTGTATATTTAGGGAACATCGTTCATAATGCTAAGATGCAGAGCTTAGTAAGAAACAAAGTAGGAAGAAAGATGATGTGATAAGATCAGCCCATCTGACTCTGGGATAGCTGTACTTCACAAAGAATCACATGAGGCAGAGAAGCACCCAGACATCTTCAAGAAAAAAGGAGTGATTGGTCAGTTTATAATGTTCAGCAACGTGACATTTGAGTCTTTTAAGCTAAAGAATGATGAACTTGTTACCTCATGAAGCTAGAAGCAAATGAAATAAGCAAATACTATCCACTTCATTTGTTCATGTAGGTCCTGTGGGTCCTGGGTATAGAACTTCAGGCTTCATGGCAAGTGCCTTTACCCACAGAGACATCTCACTAACCCTGTATGTGTATTTTTTTTTTCGTTTTAGAATTACTTCTTTTATTTTTGATATTATAATACAATTACATAATTTCCCTCCCTTCCCTTACCCCCATCCCCAGCCCTCCCTTATACTTCCTAGCCCTTTAAATTTCCATGGTCTTTGTAAATGTTGTTACATACATATATGTAATATACATCTACATATATTTCTAAATACATAAATACATGCTGTTCCATCTATATAATGTTACTTGTATATATTCTTTCAGAGCTGATGGTTTTGTATTGGATAACCAATTGGTGTGTTCTTATCTGGGGAAGACTAGTTCTCCTGTTTTCAGCATTCCTTAGCCTGTGGTTCTTCTATTGGGTTTAGACTTTAAGTTGGTTGGGGGCAACCCCCCTCCATGTTAGCATATCTACTGTTGTCCTGGTTCAGCTTGTGTTTCAAAAGTCATGTTGGTGAGATTATATATGTAGCTTATGGCATTTCTAGGAGATAAAGTTTCACAGCCAACTCCCCGATCCCCAGACTTTTACATTCTTCCTCTTCTGCAATGATCCCTGAGCCTTATGTGCAGGGTTGATTTATAGATGTATCAGTTGGGCCTGGGCTCCACAACTTTGCATTTTGATTCTCTATGGTTTTCTATAATGGTCATCTCGGAGTATAAGAGCAAATACAGTGTAATTAAGGATCATGCTGTTTTAGTAAAGTGGTGGTTGTAGATTCTCCTCTAAAATCCAAGTGTTCACTAGCCCTTGGTTTCCAGTAGCAGGTATGATTTCCCTCTTATTTATTGGGTTATTTTTGAGACTATATATATATATATATATATATATATATATATATATACACACACACACAAAATATACAAATTGAAGAAAGAATATTAAATGCTGTAGAGAAAAAGACTTAAGTAACAAATAAAGGCAGAGCTATTAGAATTGTCCCTGCCTTCTCAATGGAGACTTTAAAAGCCAGAAAGGCCTGGACAAATGTACTCTAGACGCTAATAGACCAGAGATGTCAGCCCAGACTACTGTATCCAGCAAAACTTTCAATCACAATAGATGAGACAATAAGATATTGCATCATAAAAACAAATTTAAACAATATTTAATCTACAAATCTTGCCCTACAAAAGATGCAGAAGGAAAACTCCAACCCAAAGAGGTTAACTAGATCCATGAATACACAGGAAATAAATAATCTTACATAAGCAAAATCAAAAGTAGGGAAGTTGACACGTGTACATACTACCACCAATAACAATGACAATAGCAACAAGAAAATAACAGTAATCAACAATTATTGGCCATTGGTATCTCTCAATGGTATCAATCCCCCTATAAAGAGAAACATACCTCAACATCAAGGATACATATTATATCAGGGTAAAAGGTTAGAAAAAGATATTCCAAGCAAATGAACCTAAGAAGCAAGCTGATGCTGTCATCTTAATATCTAACAAAAGGGACTTCAAACCAAAATTAATCAAAAGAGATGGGGAAGGATACTACATACTCATCAAAAGAAAAATCCACTAAATGACATTTTAATTTTTCACATCTATTCCCCAAACACCAGGTCACCCACTTTTGTAAAAGAAATACTACTACAGCTTAAGTCACACTGATAATGGAACTCTCACCAATGGACAGGTCATCCATACAAAATATAAACAGAAATATGAGAGCTAACATGATATAAATGAAATCAATAACAGATATGTACAGAACATTTCACCAAAACACAAAAGAATATATTCTTCCCAGCACCTCATGGAACTTTCTCCAAAATTAACCACAGACTTGAGCACAAAGCAGTTTCAACAGATACAAGAAAATTGAAATACCTCCCTAAATCCTGTCGGACCACCATGGATTAAAGCTGGAGATCAACAACAAAAAGCTACAAGCTTATGGAAACTGAACAACTCTAATGAATGAAAACTGGGTCAATCAGAAAAAGAAATTAAAGTTTTTCTAGAATTCAGTGAAAATAAATACACAGCACACCCAAACTTATGGGACACAATAAAAGCAGTGTTCAGAGGAAAGTTCATAGCACTAAGTGCCTACATAAAAAAAAATGGAGAGATCTCATAGTAGCAACTTAACAACAACACACCTGAAAGCTCTATAACACAAAGAAGTAAGCATGCCCAAGAGGAATAGAAGACAAGAAATAATTAAATAAGGGCAGAAAATGATAAAATAGAAACAAAGAGAACAAAGAATTGATTAAACAAAGAATTCGTTCTTTGAGAAAATCAGCAAGATAGACCAACCCTTATCCAAACTTAAAGATGGAGAAGTTAAAATCAGAAATGATTTTAACCAAGTTAAAATCAGAAATGAAAACAAAGACAAAACAACAGACATCAAGGAAATCCAGAGAATCATAAGGACATACTTAAAAAAACAAAAACAAAACAAAACAAAAAAAAAACAACTCAGCCCTTCCCCGCAAGCGGAGAGTTTGCCTCCAGGGAGTGCTCCAACCCACAGACTCAGGTGAGATCACCATTTTCTCTCTGGTGACTTTCTAAGGCTGGTCCAGCTGGGAGGCACAGGCCTGAGAAGTGGCAGGGTAGCAGCACAAGATCCTTTCTACCTCCGTCTACACCTAGGAGGGACTGCTGATCCACAGCCCTCTCTGCACCTTTCCTGCAAGTGGAGAGCCTGTCTCCAGGGTTTGTTCTGACCCCAGGACTCAGGAAGGATGACTGATCCACAGCCCTCTGCACACAGGTCTTACCAGAGGAGAGCTGATCTCCCAGAAGTGCTGACACAGGCTTACAGACCCACAGGAGGAACAAGCTCCAGCTAGAGACAGCAAGAACATCTAACACCAGAGATCAACAGATGGCTAAAGACAAACCCAAGTATCTTACCAACAGAAACCAAGACTATTTGGCTTCATCAGAACCTAGTACTCCCACCACAGCAAGTCCTGGATATCCCAAAACACCGGAAAAGCAAGATTTGGATCTAAAATCATATCTCAGGATGGTGATAGAGGAATTTAAGAAGGGCATGAGTAACTCCCTTAAAGAAATTCAGGAGAACACAGGTAAACAGGTTCAAGCCCTTAAGGAGGAAACACAAAAATCCCTTAAAGAATTACAGGAAAGCACAACCAAACAGGTG